>OW804097.1:1406185-1434739 GCA_942159475.1 Sthenelais limicola
GGTACTACAGTAACTAGGTACTTCAGTAACTAGGTACTTCAGTAACTAGGTACTACAGTAACTAGGTGCTTCAGTAACTAGGTACTACAGTAACTAGGTACTTCAGTAACTAGGTACTACAGTAACTAGGTACTTCAGTAACTAGGTACTTCAGTAACTAGGTACTACAGTAACCAGGTACTACAGTAACTAGGTACTACAGTAACTAGGTACTTCAGTAACTAGGTACTACAGTAACTAGGTACTTCAGTAACTAGGTACTTCAGTAACTAGGTACTACAGTAACTAGGTACTACAGTAACTAGGTACTATGGTAACTAGGTACTTCAGTAACTAGGTACTACAGTAAATAGGTACTTCAGTAACTAGGTACTACAGTAACTAGGTACTACAGTAACTAGGTACTATGGTAACTAGGTACTACAGTAACTAGGTGCTTCAGTAACTAGGTACTACAGTAACTAGGTACTTCAGTAACTAGGTACTTCAGTAACTAGGTACTTCAGTAACTAGGTACTACAGTAACTAGGTACTTCAGTAACTAGGTACTTCATTAACTAGGTACTTCAGTAACTAGGTACTTCAGTAACTAGGTACTTCAGTAACTAGGTACTACAGTAACTAGGTACTTCAGTAACTAGGTACTTCAGTAACTAGGTACTTCAGTAACTAGGTACTACAGTAACTAGGTACTACAGTAACTAGGTACTTCAGTAACTAGGTACTTCAGTAACTAGGTACTTCAGTAACTAGGTACTCCAGTAACTAGGTACTTCAGTAACTAGGTACTCCAGTAACTAGGTACTTCAGTAACTAGGTACTTCAGTAACTAGGTACTCCAGTAACTAGGTACTTCAGTAACTAGGTACTTCAGTAACTAGGTGCTCCAGTAACTAGGTACTTCAGTAACTAGGTAAGAGTGTTAAGCGTATGCTGTAGATGACATTATGATGAGATTAAAGCATGTGCAGGAGGAGGAGGAGGAAGTGTAATTACTGTCAGTTAGAATCAATTAAAGAGACTTGGATGTAAAGGTCAAATATAATAACATGGCTGAGGTTTTACCCCTGATTAATTATTACAGACTTCGGCAGCTCTCACCCTCTGTCATGTTGGATATTTGTGTGTTGTTGATGTATGATTGCATTATGTTAGCTGTGTGTTGCACAGCAGGGTATGGGATGAATAGTGGCGGGACGGGGAGAGAACGGAAGAGAAGAGACAAGGAGCGGAGAGACGAGAGAGAGAGGGGGAGAAGAGAGAGAGAGAGGAGGGAGAGAGGGAGGAGTGACAGAGGGATAGAGGGAGAAGCGAGAGAGAGAGGAGGGAGAGAGGGAGGAGTGAGAGAGGGATAGAGGGAGAAGTGAGAGAGGGATAGAGGGAGAGAGGGAGAAGAGAGAGAGGGATAGAGGGAGAGAGGGATAGAGGGAGAAGAGAGAGAGGGAGATGAGAGAGAGGGATAGAGGGAGAAGTGAGAGAGGGAAAAGAGAGAGAGGGAGAGGGAGAGAGGGACAGGGAGAGAGGGAGAGAGGGAGAAAAGGAGAGAGGGAGAGAGGGAGAAGAGAGAGGGAGAGGGGAAGAGGGGGAGAGGGAGAGAGAGGAGAGAGAGAGAGAGGGAGAGGAGAGAGAGAGTGGGAGAGTGGGAGAGAGGGGGAGAGGGAGAGAGAAGAGAGAGGGAGAGAGAGGGAGTGGAGAGAGAGTGGGAGAGAGGGAGAGAGGGAGAGGGAGAGAGGGAGAGAGGGAGAGGGAGAGAGGGAGAGAGGGAGAGAGGGAGAGAGAGGAGGGAGGGAGAGAGAGGAGAGAGAGAGAGGAGAGGAGAGAGAGACGAGAGAGAGAGGAGAGGAGAGGAGAGAGAGAGGAGAGAGAAAGGAGAGAGAGAGGAGAGAGAGAGGAGAGAGGGAGAGAGTGGGAGAGAGGGAGAGAGGGAGAGGGAGAGAGGGAGAGAGGGAGAGGGAGAGAGGGGAGAGAGGGAGAGGGAGAGAGGGAGAGAGGAGAGAGAGAGGGAGAGGGAGAGAGGGAGAGAGGGAGAGGGAGAGAGGGAGAGAGAGAGAGAGGGGGAGGGAGAGAGGGAGAGAGGGAGAGAGGGGGGAGGGAGAGAGGGAGAGAGGGAGAGAGGGGGAGAGGCAGGTGTAAGTACATTAAGGTCATCCTGCCTTATCTACCTGTTGTGCATGTTATGGTCGGGCAGAGTGACCACTAGTGACCCCTAGTGGTGGTCACTAGTGGTCACTGGTGTTGGTCAGTAGTGGTGGTCACTAGTGGTGGCGGAGGTGGGCGGGGGCACAGTGGCAACTAGTGGTCACTAGTGGTCAGTAAGATAAATATTGTTGGGCTTTTAGTGCCTAATGTTCCTCCTACACCTCCTACCTGATGGCTTCCTTAATGTCTCCATGGTTACTGGTAAACAGACGTGGGGGGCGGGAGGGGGAGGCTTGGGGGAAGGCTGGGGGTTGGGGCGGGGGCGGGAGGGAGGGGACGGGAGGGGTGGCTGGGGGAAGGCGGGGGGAAGGCTTGGGGGGGGGGGTGGCGGGAGGGGAGGTTGGGGGGAAGGCTGGGGGGTTGGGGGGAGCAAGGCTGGGGGGGAGTACCTATCTCACTCCCCTCTACTCCTGCCTAACCAATATAGCATCTCGATTATAATTGGGTGCAAACTAATTTTGTCAATGCTTCAAACAGTACATTTTATAGCACAGCTTTGTATTATATTGTACTTACTCTATGTGTATATGTATGATGAAACTAGAAATAAATCATAAATAACTCACTAGTAAAATACGCACTATGCCTAACTCGCTCTAGATAAGTTGTTGTCAGAGCAATGCATGTATACTATTATATAATTGTAGTGGATCGGAGGTTCCAATTAACCCTTTGTGTCAACTGTTTATATATAGTCAGGTGGCCTTAACATTCCCATGCCTTGATAACACTTCGCTCAGCACAAATTGAGCTTTCAGAATTGTACTAGTTAAAAGACAACTGTGTTTTACTATTATCACCCATTTACAGGATTCTTGTAATGTATTCAACTACAGCAGAATGTGTATCATGTATAACCTTTCCCTGAATTCCTGTACGACCTGTTCTTATGTGTTATGTCTACTGATAATGTGTACGCCTGGTGCAATACCCTTCTTTTTTTTCTTTTTTTTTTGACATATCTTTATTCAGGAGGGGCTCGGAACCGGGCCCGGTATTCCGCCCAACCCTGAACTATCGCTAATACATTTCAGCTATAAGATTTGAGGTGTTGAATCAATTCATTTGTATACAGGTCGTTATAGATTAATTTGGATAATAATGAGGGGGAATGGAATGAGATGAGGTGATAGTGAAGGTTGGTTGTCTAATAATCATTTGAGATTGCAGGCGGTAGTTTACATTGTCTTAGTCTTAGGTTTAAATCTCAGGTATCCGTATGGCATTAGCCAGGATGCCATTTTTTAAACGGTATTTGAAGTGCGTAGGATCGGGGATTTCCTTGATATCGTCTCTTAAGCCGTTCCACCAGAGGGCACCAGTGAAAGCTATCGATGTTGGTCTCGTGACTTCGAAGTTGAGATCTCTGTTGCCCTGCAGATCTTAGGCTCCCAGTTGTTCACTTCTGGCTATCCAGTTTATTTGACAGGCGTGTAATTGTTTGTGATAGAATTTACAGTTATTAAAAAACATCCTCTGGGCAATGGACATGGTTTTGGTCTCTGAGTGCAGTTGGGTTTTTTCATGGCAAATCGCAGGGCCTTGTTCTGCAGTACTTGGAGTTGGGTTATAGTGGATTTGTTACAATTTAGATAAGAAGCATTACAATAATCAAGGTATGTGAGAACCATTGACTTGATAAGCATAAGCCTAGTTTTGCAATCTAGTGCATGGCGGTTAATGTAGATGTTATATAACCTGGTATTTGCTTTATTAATGGTGTGTTTACTCATTTCGTCAAATTTCAGTTTGGAGTCGATTTTTTTGGGGGGTAAATATGAGTATTATGATTAGAGTTATATATAAACATTGCTTTGGTTTTTGGTAGGCTGATTGATAACTTATTTGCTCCAATCTGCAATTAGCGATGCATCATGCTGGCAATGGGCCAGGGTGTCGTTGTATGAGTTGTTGCTGTTGATTAAAACAATATCGTCAGCAAATAGCAATATATTACCCAAGATGACAGATGTGATTTATGAACAAGTTGAATAAGAGAGGTCCCAGGATTGATCCCTGTGCGACACCACACTTAACCGGCAGGTATTTTGAGTAATGATTGTTGACTTTGACCTTTTGTTGCCTATCGGACAAGTAGTTTTTGACCCAGATTCTAAACCAAGGGGGTAATTTATGATGGATAATTTTTGCTAGTAGTAAGTCGTAATCTATTGTGTCAAAAGCCTTTTGGTAATCAAAGAAAACCAGGCTACTGAAAGATTTTAAATTCTTAGCATTTTCCAGCTTACAAAGTAATAGGTAGGTGGTTTCTGTTGTGGAGGCATTTTTAACATTCTTAACTGGCAATAAATCCCAATAAGAGACTTTCCATGTTGGTGTCTTTATTTGCCTTTGTCTAGAGCCGTAGCCGTCGGAGAGAGAACCTGGATTTGGTGATTGTCTAGTAATTAGAGCCATTTACCATCGACAGAATTCACTACACAATAATCTCCAGTGATTTCTATACTCTGTATACATTCTACATCCTGGTTCATTGATATCCACTTGTCATCATTAGAGGGGAACTTTGTCAATAGGGCATTTGTAGGTGCCACTGTGCATGTCTGTTACAGTGCATCCTGGGATATACAATAGGGCAGTTGCATGTGCCTCAGTGCATGTCTGTTACAGTGCATCCTGGGATATACAATAGGGCAGTTGTATGTGCCACAGCGCATGTCTGTTACAGTGCATCCTGGGATGTACAATAGGGCAGTTGTATGTGCCACAGCGCATGTCTGTTACACTGCATCCTGGGATGTACAATAAGGGAGTTGCATGTGCCACAGTGCATGTCTGTTACAGTGCATCCTGGGATGGATTCTGATGAAATCTGACAGATATTTGACAATATCTTTATCAAAAATTCCAAGCTTTTATGAATTATTATGAAAACCAAATGCATGATGGGAAAGATGGGGACTTGTATTATGAAACATGTTAAAATGGTTGATGTACCTTGTGTGGGTTTCACCAACACTTGCTGCCATCCCCATGCATCCCAAACACTTTATGAAAGACTCAATCTCATTGGATAATGCAACAATTTCAGAACGAGACTGACTACAACCTGATGACATTACCTTGCTTTGACCTTCAAATCCAAAATGGCTGCCATCTAGCTGACAAATGTTAATCCATCCATCCATATGGTGACATATTACTGGGTCCAATACAGGCTCTAACCCTGCTGAGTTTACTTATATAAACAGTTAAACCTCAACTCTTCAACCACATGTAAGTGTGGTGTGGCCTTGTTCTGACCTTTAAATCCAAAATGGCTGCCATCTTGTTGATGAATTTCATTTGTCAATCCACATGGTGCCTCCATGTGTGGTTAAATGAAGGCCCTGGTCCTGCTGTGTTACTTAAGACATGAGCACAGTTAAGTGTTGCAGCCCTTGACAACACTGTGTTGATGTATTGATGAAGTATGGACGAGGGAATTGGCAACAGGGTAATCAGTAGATTCATTGTCAACCAAACTAAAGCGGTGTGGCGACTGTTAACAAAATGGTGATGATGCAAAGACGATGTAATTGCTGGCAATGAAGAGTGGTATCAGTAGCTGCATGGTCTTGGCATGGACAACCAGAATAAGAATAAGGGCAACTATAAAACTAAGTTTCTTGCTTTTACATGTGTAATAGTAGACTTGTAATGGCATTGACTTGTCATCACTTTGGTCTTCCTCTCCATTGACCAATGCACCAATGCACTGATGCAAAATCTCATAAGATAAGATAAGATAAGAGGTTGTTTGTTTGTCTTTAAAGGGTTGCATGTACAGGTATAGAGTATTTGCGGATTATGTAGGGAAGACAAACTGGTCGTCATACCATCATGAATCTAACAGAGAGATCATTTCTTCCGGCTGTTACCATGAATTTAGAATATATAACTACAATAGGGTGCTATGTTTACTAAGGTACTACATGAGATAAAAGTATAAAATTAAAGTGACTTAGGTATTTAGTGAGTAATAAGTGATAAGTCATTCTGACAGACATACAGCACAGTATGATGTTTACATACAGAATAAAGTGACTTAAGTTTATAGTAAGTAATAAACTCGTACAGTCATACAGTACAGCATGAGCATCATCTAAATTACCTTGATTCACATGAAGGACATTGGTACAACATATCCAACAGTTTAATGTACAACGCCAGCCTTGCCGTTGCCAGGCATCGCCAGGCATCGCCAGGCATCGCATGTGTCAAAGTCATAGTCACTTGCTGTGCCAAAGTCATAGCAATTACAAGTCGATCAAGGTGTTAGAATTCTTATTGACTCATCGCCAACCCATCACCAACCCATTGCCAACCCATCGCCAACAACAGCTGCCAAACCACTTTAGTCTGCATGTGGTGAGCCAATACCTAAAGCCCCCAAATTGTGTTTTTTTTAAAACCTCATCTATTGCTCTCTGGTCAAGGAGAAACTGACCAGGAACAAACATGTTGTTGTGCAACAGGTGACCAGGAACAAACATGTTGTTGTGCAACAGGTGAAAACTGACCAGGAACAAACATGTTGTTGTGCAACAGGTGAAAACTGACCAGGAACAAACATGTTGTTGTGCAACAGGTGACCAGGAACAAACATGTTGTTGTGCTACAGGTGACCAGGAACAAACATGTTGTTGTGCAACAGGTGAAAACTGACCAGGAACAAACATGTTGTTGTGCAACAGGTGAAAACTGACCAGGAACAAACATGTTGTTGTGCAACAGGTGAAAACTGACCAGGAACAAACATGTTGTTGTGCAACAGGTGAAAACTGACCAGGAACAAACATGTTGTTGTGCAACAGGTGAAAACTGACCAGGAACAAACATGTTGTTGTGCTACAGGTGAATTCTGACCAGGAACAAGAGGTGCTTGGTGGAGAGCTTGTGGTGATGTTAGTGCCGGCAATAATACAACATTTATTGGCCGAGATTCGTCGACATGAGCACGATGCCATAGGCAGTGTGCTTATGCATATGAATCTTGTCCAATAATATTTTCAATTATTGCAGGCGAGTTCCATTCTATATTTATTATATGGGCATAAACCTGATGTGTAATCACAAATGTATCATGTTTAAATCAGAAAAAAGTAGTACATATAGTATGCGCATATTGCGCATGTTGTGCATATGAATATTTTCATAGCACCCCACTTATAAATAGCACCCCACTTGTATTGAATGATAATAAATACATGATGATACATGGGGTGGAGCCAAGCTACATCCTGTGTGTTGTGCATAGACCTATAGATGTATACATGGAGCCAAGCTACATCCTGTGTGTTGTGCATAGACCTATAGATGTATACATGGAGCCAAGCTACATCCTGTGTGTTGTGCATAGACCTATAGATGTATACATGGAGCCAAGCTACACCCTGTGTGTTGTGCATAGACCTATAAATGTATACATGGAGCCAAGCTACACCCCATGTGTTGTGCATAGACCTATAAATGTATACATGGAGCCAAGCTACACCCTGTGTGTTGTGCATAGACCTATAGATGTATACATGGAGCCAAACTACACCCTGTGTGTTGTGCATAGACCTATAGATGTATACATGGAGCCAAACTACACCAGGACAATAGCCTCAACTGTAGCAGTGAGATAAAGTCTTAGTTAAAGTTGACGTAACATTTCCACTATTAAATTAATACAAACTGGTCTGAATTATCAGGAGAATAATTACAACTTTAGATCACAGGAAGTAATAAACAATGTGTGATTATGGATTAATGGCGGAGTGAGTAAATGTCAGGTTTAATGAGCATGCGCACTCATCTAATATGTGATGTGTCACAGGAAAATGAGTCACAAGTTGCAAGAAATGGATTTTGATAATAATATCATCAGATTTAAAAAGATGAGATCAGGCCGATTCTATTGATTGTAAACAGTCGGACATTTAATAAGTATTTGTAAGTTTCAAGTTTGATATATTTTGTTGAAGTTTGCAATATCTCTGGGTGTACAATTACCAGGAAAGTAACTAAATATACTCTATGAAATTACCTTAGAAATACATGTGAATCCTTATTGACTAACGCATCACCAACCCATCGCCAATAATTGTTCAACAGCTGCCAAACCGCTTTAGTCTGCGGTATGTGGTGAGCCCGTACCTAAAGCCCCCAAATTGTTGTGAAATTTCGTATTTATATTCATGCCACTACAAGCGTTAAGCAGCCCGATAATGAAAATACTTCTGCAATGACATCTTGTGAAAAGAAAAATATAAATGTTGGTGACTTGTGACTCATTTCCCTGGAACGCGTCTAATATTATACTGTTGTACAGGGCATGACTAAACATGGAGAACACAGGAAGTTAAAGCCACTGATTTAATATCCACAGAATGTCAGAGTTTCCCCCGTGAATGCCAGCCTGGAATGAAGCAATGTAATGTTGTACATAATGTAGGAATATTGTTTATAGATGACCCCAAGACATGAAGGCTAGATCTGATATAATACTTATAATAATGCTATAATGCTAATGCCATTACTGGAATCGGCCCGGATAGAGACAGCGAGAGAGGAGCGGTTTGGAGCAATTAAAAGTTTATTTGGTAAATGACTCTTAATTGAGGGAGTGAGTACATAGTAGCTCAAGACAAGATATAAAATAAACTGCTGGCCTTTGAAGAACTGTGAAGAAGAGATGAGGGTGGGAGGGGGAGAGAAAGTAGGTGTGTATGCTAGGAGGAGCAGTAAAGGAGTGAGGGAGAGCGAGGGGGGAGCCTGTCCGAGGAGCAGGGGAGAGATGGGTAGTGCGTATGTCTCTCACCAGGGCCGCAGCAATGCCAGCGCATTACTAGGAAGCAATGCACCCATTTATAATAACTCACTCTAGTTGTTTACAGAGCAATGTGTATATAATAACTCACTAGTGTAATACACACCATGCATAACTCACTCTAGTTGTTCTTGTAGCAATGTGTATATAATAACTCACTAGTGTAATACACACTGTGCATAACTCACTCTAGTTGTTCTTGTAGCAATGTGTATATAATAACTCACTAGTGTAATACGCACTGTGCATAACTCACTCTAGTTGTTCTTGTAGCAATGTGTATATAATAACTCACTAGTGTAATACACACTGTGCATAACTCACTCTAGTTGTTCTTGTAGCAATGTGTAAATAATAACTCACTAGTGTAATACACACTGTGCATAACTCACTCTAGTTGTTCTTGTAGCAATGTGTATATAATAACTCACTAGTGTAATATGCACTGTGCATAACTCACTCTAGTTGTTCTTGTAGCAATGTGTATATAATAACTCACTAGTGTAATATGCACTGTGCATAACTCACTCTAGTTGTTCTTGTAGCAATGTGTATATAATAACTCACTAGTGTAATACACACTGTATATAACTCACTCTAGTTGTTCTTGTAGCAATGTGTAAATAATAACTCACTAGTGTAATACACACTGTGCATAACTCACTCTAGTTGTTCTTGTAGCAATGTGTATATAATAACTCACTAGTGTAATACACACTGTGTATAACTCACTCTAGTTGTTCTTGTAGCAATGTGTATATAATAACTCACTAGTGTAATACACACTGTACATGTGCATGTGTATATAATACCTCACTAGTGAAGCTGTTAGTTAGCCTGTCAGCCTAATACAAGTGAAATATTGCTGATGTTCTTTTATTCCCAAGGTGTAGTAAACACATCATTAATACAAGTCCCTGCAGCCGTAACAAGAAGCCTTACAAAGCTGTATTCCCAGATAAAGTGACACAAAAATAGTTTTTTCTCAGTTTTTGGTTCCTTTATCCTGAGTAATGTAGAATGGCACATGCAAATAAAGAAAATGAAGAAAAACTTGAGTTTTTCATGAATTCATGGCTTTTTTCTAGAATATGTTTAATATTTTGGTTCTTGCTGATCTACACAGGCAATCTGTATCAAATGTGATTAATAGTGCAATTAGTTTGCTTTTTTATATACTAATCTAGCCAGTGCTCCTCCTCCTCCTCCTCCCCCTCCTCTGCCTCCACCTCCTCCTCCTCCTCCTCCACCACCTCCTTCCCCTCCTCCACCTCCTCCTCCTCCTCCTCCCCCTCCTCTGCCTCCACCTCCTCCTCCACCTCCTCCTCCTCCACAACCTCCTTCACCATCACCCCCACCTCCTCCTCCACCTCCACCTCCTCAAGTCCCACCACCTCCTCCTCCTCCTCCTCCTCCACAACCTCCACCTCCTCCTCCTCCTCCTCCTCCTCCACCTCCTCCTCCTCCTCCACCTCCTCCTCCTCCTCCACCTCCTCCTCCTCCTCCACCTCCTCCTCCTCCTCCACCTCCTCCTCCACCTCCACCTCCTCAAGTCCCACCACCTCCTCCTCCTCCTCCTCCACAACCTCCACCTCCTCCACCTCCTCAAGTCCCACCTCCTCCCCCTCCTCCTCCACCTCCTCCTCCTCCACAACCTCCTTCACCATCACCCCCCACCACCTCCTCCTCCACCTCCTCAAGCCCCACCTCCTCCTCCTCCTCTTCCACCTCCTCCCCCACCCCCACCTCCTCCTCCACCCCCTCCTCCTCCTCCACCTCCTCAAGCCCCACCTCCTCCTCCTCTTCCACCTCCTCCCCCACCCCCACCTCCTCCTCCTCCACCTCCTCCTCCTCCTCCTCCACAACCTCCTTCACCATCACCCCCACCTCCTCCTGCACTCCTCCTTCACCATCACCCCCTCCTCCTCCTCCCCCTCGTCCCCCTCCTCCTCCTCCCCCTCCTCCTCCTCCATCTCCTCCACAACCTCCACCTCCTCCTTCACCATCAGCCCCTCTTCCTCCCCCTCCTCCTTCACCATCACCCCTACCTCCTCCTGCCTTCCTCCTTCACCATCACCTCCTCTCCCTCCCCCTCCTCCTTCACCATCACCCCTACCTCCTCCTGCCTTCCTCCTTCACCATCACCTCCTCTTTCTCCAACTCCTCCACCTCCACCTCCACCTCCTCCACCTCCACCTCCTTCCCCTCCTCCACCTCCTCCACCTCTACCTCCTTCCCCTCCTCCACCTCCTCCACCTCCTCCACCTCCTCCCCTTCTACCTCCTCCTCCACCTCCTCCTCCCCCTCCTCATCCTCCATCACCTCCTCCTCTTCTTCCCCTCCTCCTTCACCGTCACCCCCTCTTCCACCACCTCCTCCTCCACCACATCCTCGCATCTCAACCCCCCACATCTGCATGATATGCTGCTGTTCACACAGTCCCCGTTCACTTCATCTCACCGTAATTAGTTTATAACTTTGTTATTTGAGACTTTACTTTAACAGTGGCTCATGCTTCCATAACTTAGTTTGTTATCTGCTACCTGATTGGTTGAAACATTGGGGGTGGCAAGACAAATGCCACCTACAGTGAGAGGGTTTAAACAAGACAAGATATGGGCTTGGAGCTGCTACATTAGAGAACGGGGGGAAGCGGTGGTGGGGGAGGGGAAGGTGGGGGAGGTAGTGTTGAGGTGGTGGAGGAGGTGGAGGGGAAGGTGGGGGTGGGGTAGTGTGGAGGTCGTGGTGGTAGAGAAGGTGAAGGTGGAGGAGGTGGTGGTGGAGAAGGTGGTGGAGGTGGTGGAGAAGGTGGAGGAGGAGGTGGAGGAGGTGGTGGTGGAGGAGGAGGGGAAGGAGGTGGAGGTGGAGGAGGGAGAGATGGAGATGGAGGAGGTGCTGGAGGAGGAGGAGGGGGAGGAGGTGAAGGAGGTGAAGGAGGGCGAGGAGGAGGAGGTGGTGGAGGTGGTGGGGGAGGAGGGGGAGGAGGAGTTGGAGGTGGTGGAGGTGGGGGGGAGGAGGAGGAGGAGAAGGTGGTGGAGGTGGTGGGGGAGGAGGAGGTGGTGGAGGAGGTGGTGCTGGTGGAGGTGGTGGGGGAGGAGGAGGAGGGGGAGGTGGTGGTGGTGGTGGAGGTGGTGGGGGAGGAGGAGGAGGAGGAGGAGAAGGGGGTGGAGGTGGTGGGGGAGGAGGGGGAGGAGGAGGAGGGGGAGGGGGTGTAGGAGGTGAAGGAGGGGGAGGAGGAGGAGGTGGTGGAGGTGGTGGAGGAGGTGGAGGAGGTGGAGGAGGAGGTGGTGGAGAAGGTGGAGGAGAAGGTGGAGGAGGAGGTGGAGGAGGTGGAGGTGGAGGAGGAGGAGGGGGAGGAGGTGGAGGAGGAGGAGGTGGAGGAGGAGGAGGTGGAGGTGGTGGAGGTGGTGGAGGAGGAGGAGGAGGAGAAGGTGGTGGAGGTGGTGGAGGTGGTGGAGGAGGAGGAGGTGAAAGAGGGGGAGGGGGAGGAGGTGAAGGAGGACGAGATGGTGCGGTAATAACAAGTTGGTTGAAAGAGTGTATATCCCACGAGTTGCACACTACAAAATACCCATTTTCTACAATATGAATAGAAAACAGTTTTGCTTCCTAACAATAAATTCCGGCTGTAAACTTAGTAAAAACTTATTGATTACCAAAGGCCGTCCATGTTTATAGCGGCTTAAGGTTGTACCCATATAAATGAGCCATTGCTAATGTTCTAAAATCGTAGGGTATCACATCCCATTAGCGTGTTTCTGGCACAGATATACAAGAGGGTCCAAGCTCATGATCCACATTCTCATTAAAACTCGACTTTTAATTCGAGACATTTCACATTAGTGATACATTTTAATGAGACAAAACATGTTAAACATAATACTGCAAATCTGAAATCCATCTTGTTATTTGACTGGAGGACATTAAGTAGGTAACGTAACTGTTGCACAGTGGTTGAACTTCCACTATACACCATGTGTATAATATACGGGAAGAAGGGTTTCTTTATCTCACATGTTCACTATACATCATGTGTATAATATACAGGAAGAAGGGTTTCTTTGTCTCACATGTTCACTATACATCATGTGTATAATATACAGGAAGAAGGGTTTCTTTGTCTCACATGTTCACTATACATCATGTGTATAATATACGGGAAGAAGGCTTTCTTTATCTCACATGTTCACTATACATCATGTGTATAATATACAGGAAGAAGGGTTTCTTTGTCTCACATGTTCACTATACATCATGTGTATAATATACAGGAAGAAGGGTTTCTTTGTCTCACATGTTCACTATACATCATGTGTATAATATAAGGGAAGAAGGCTTTCTTTATCTCACATGTTCACTATACATCATGTGTATAATATACAGGAAGAAGGGTTTCTTTGTCTCACATGTTCACTATACATCATGTGTATAATATAGAGGAAGAAGGGTTTCTTTATCTCACATGTTCACTATACATCATGTGTATAATATACGGGAAGAAGGGTTTCTTTGTCTCACATGTTCACTATACATCATGTGTATAATATACAGGAAGAAGGGTTTCTTTGTCTCACATGTTCACTATACATCATGTGTATAATATACGGGAAGAAGGGTTTCTTTGTCTCACATGTTCACTATACATCATGTGTATAATATACAGGAAGAAGGCTTTCTTTATCTCACATGTTCACTATACATCATGTGTATAATATACAGGAAGAAGGGTTTCTTTGTCTCACATGTTCACTATACATCATGTGTATAATATAAGGGAAGAAGGCTTTCTTTATCTCACATGTTCACTATACATCATGTGTATAATATACAGGAAGAAGGGTTTCTTTGTCTCACATGTTCACTATACATCATGTGTATAATATACGGGAAGAAGGGTTTCTTTATCTCACATGTTCACTATACATCATGTGTATAATATACAGGAAGAAGGGTTTCTTTATCTCACATGTCCACTATACATCATGTGTATAATATACAGGAAGAAGGGTTTCTTTATCTCACATGTTCACTATACATCATGTGTATAATATACGGGAAGAAGGGTTTCTTTGTCTCACATGTTCACTATACATCATGTGTATAATATACAGGAAGAAGGGTTTCTTTATCTCACATGTTCACTATACATCATGTGTATAATATAGAGGAAGAAGGGTTTCTTTGTCTCACATGTTCACTATACATCATGTGTATAATATACGGGAAGAAGGGTTTCTTTGTCTCACGTGTTCACTATACATCATGTGTATAATATACAGGAAGAAGGGTTTCTTTGTCTCACATGTTCACTATACATCATGTGTATAATATACAGGAAGAAGGGTTTCTTTGTCTCACATGTTCACTATACATCATGTGTATAATATACAGGAAGAAGGGTTTCTTTATCTCACATGTTCACTATACATCATGTGTATAATATACAGGAAGAAGGGTTTCTTTGTCTCACATGTTCACTATACATCATGTGTATAATATACAGGAAGAAGGGTTTCTTTATCTCACATGTTCACTATACATCATGTGTATAATATACAGGAAGAAGGGTTTCTTTATCTCACATGTTCACTATACATCATGTGTATAATATACAGGAAGAAGGGTTTCTTTGTCTCACATGTTCACTATACATCATGTGTATAATATACAGGAAGAAGGCTTTCTTTGTCTCACATGTTCACTATACATCATGTGTATAATATACAGGAAGAAGGGTTTCTTTGTCTCACATGTTCACTATACATCATGTGTATAATATACAGGAAGAAGGGTTTCTTTATCTCACATGTTCACTATACATCATGTGTATAATATACAGGAAGAAGGGTTTCTTTATCTCACATGTTCACTATACATCATGTGTATAATATACAGGAAGAAGGCTTTCTTTGTCTCACATGTTCACTATACATCATGTGTATAATATACAGGAAGAAGGGTTTCTTTGTCTCACATGTTCACTATACATCATGTGTATAATATACAGGAAGAAGGGTTTCTTTGTCTCACATGTTCACTATACATCATGTGTATAATATAAGGGAAGAAGGCTTTCTTTGTCTCACATGTTCACTATACATCATCTGTATAATATACGGGAAGAAGGGTTTCTTTGTCTCACATGTTCACTATACATCATGTGTATAATATACAGGAAGAAGGCTTTCTTTATCTCACATGTTCACTATACATCATGTGTATAATATACAGGAAGAAGGGTTTCTTTGTCTCACATGTTCACTATACATCATGTGTATAATATACAGGAAGAAGGGTTTCTTTATCTCACATGTTCACTATACATCATGTGTATAATGTACAGGAAGAAGGCTTTCTTTATCTCACATGTTCACTATACATCATGTGTATAATATACAGGAAGAAGGCTTTCTTTGTCTCACATGTTCACTATACATCATCTGTATAATATACGGGAAGAAGGGTTTCTTTGTCTCACATGTTCACTATACATCATGTGTATAATGTACAGGAAGAAGGCTTTCTTTATCTCACATGTTCACTATACATCATGTGTATAATATACGGGAAGAAGGGTTTCTTTGTCTCACATGTTCACTATACATCATGTGTATAATATACAGGAAGAAGGGTTTCTTTGTCTCACATGTTCACTATACATCATGTGTATAATATACAGGAAGAAGGGTTTCTTTATCTCACATGTTCACTATACATCATGTGTATAATATAAGGGAAGAAGGCTTTCTTTGTCTCACATGTTCACTATACATCATGTGTATAATATACAGGAAGAAGGGTTTCTTTGTCTCACATGTTCACTATACATCATGTGTATAATATAAGGGAAGAAGGCTTTCTTTATCTCACATGTTCACTATACATCATGTGTATAATATAAGGGAAGAAGGGTTTCTTTATCTCACATGTTCACTATACATCATCTGTATAATATACAGGAAGAAGGGTTTCTTTATCTCACATGTTCACTATACATCATGTGTATAATATAGAGGAAGAAGGGTTTCTTTGTCTCACATGTTCACTATACATCATGTGTATAATATACAGGAAGAAGGGTTTCTTTGTCTCACATGTTCACTATACATCATCTGTATGTTATACGGGAAGAAGGGTTTCTTTGTCTCACATGTTCACTATACATCATGTGTATAATATACAGGAAGAAGGGTTTCTTTGTCTCACGTGTTCACTATACATCATGTGTATAATATACAGGAAGAAGGGTTTCTTTGTCTCACATGTTCACTATACATCATCTGTATAATATACGGGAAGAAGGGTTTCTTTGTCTCACATGTTCACTATACATCATGTGTATAATGTACAGGAAGAAGGGTTTCTTTGTCTCACATGTTCACTATACATCATGTGTATAATATACAGGAAGAAGGGTTTCTTTGTCTCACATGTTCACTGTACATCATGTGTATAATATACAGGAAGAAGGGTTTCTTTGTCTCACATGTTCACTATACATCATGTGTATAATATACAGGAAGAAGGGTTTCTTTGTCTCACATGTTCACTATACATCATGTGTATAATATACAGGAAGAAGGGTTTCTTTGTCTCACATGTTCACTATACATCATCTGTATAATATACGGGAAGAAGGGTTTCTTTGTCTCACATGTCCACTATACATCATGTGTATAATATACAGGAAGAAGGGTTTCTTTGTCTCACATGTCCACTATACATCATGTGTATAATACACTGTGCGCGCCACCGTATTCGCGCGATACGAAATTGGATACGAATTTCTTGTACCCACTTTTGATACGTTTTTTTTCGTCACAGCATATTAGCGCAGCGTTTTTCGTACCGGCGGTTTGCGCAGCGTTTTTCGTACCGGCGATTCGCGCAGCGTTTTTGATTCGGGGGGGGGGGGGGGGCTGGGATGGAGAATTTCACATGGGAGGCGGCAGGGTGAAAATATTAGCTTTAATTATGGTTCGTTTATATCCAATATTATATTGCAATTACTGTATTGTACTGTACCATGCTGTATGAAAAAGAGATGAGTTATTATCGGCGAAATTGAAGCAAGAGAAGACAAGACAATGGTTACATTATATACAGTTTACTCCTTTATTATTCAATTCGAAGAAACATATCATAAGAGATTAAATTCCAGTGAGGCTCCTTTTCGTATAAGAATTAAAAATGCACTCTCAGCTATAATTTTTCCTTTTGCCACATACACCAAGTATATGATGAACTCAAACATGTCCTTGAATATCTAAGTATTCCGAATCCATTAAAAGCATGTAAATAACAAAATAAGTGGTGCATTATCCACCTGGGTTTTGCATTCAGTTGTCCAGCATAGTCGGCCGGGGTATGGTCCACGAATGGCCATGATAGCATGGATGGTCAGTCACATATAGCAGCTGTGACTAAATTACTAGGTCACGCGAAACAAGGGTGGCACAAAACCCAGGTAAACACAAGCCACACAAGTTGACCCAGAAACTAAAACAATGGCTTAGTAGCGCTAACAATTGTTAGCTCTGCCAATCCATGGGTGCTAAAAAGGGTGCTAAAAATATACCATATGCATGGGTGTATACATATATTAGCTACCCCTCATTAGCGCTCATAGCGGTGCATGTCTATATGTCTTGTGATAATAGCAATTGTTTATATTGAGAGACTTTGTTTATATTGAGAGAAACCTCCAAAACGCAAGGATATATTCAATGCAATGTCTTGAGATTTAATACACATATTCATATGACTTGAAGCAATAAACCCTCCAAAAATAGCTTTACTATAATCCTAATCCTGTTAATATAGGAGTAACTATCGAGTTGTATTTATACACGCGGAAGACTAGATGATACTAGCTTACCCCGTTTAATCCTGTACTGGATTGTCACATTAGACGCATTGTTATATGTCATAGATCTGTATTACTTAACCTCACTATATACGATTATAAATATTAGCCTATTCATAGATATAAAGGGAACGGCAGGAAGAACTAGGTATAAATCCTAAACGGTACCTAGAGGCCTGTCGACCTGTTCGTCAACATAACTGTAAAACCTTGATGAATAAAAGATTGTTTCTATTCTATTCTATAGGAACAATCCAACAAAGAAATCTTGTGAATAAATCACTTTAAAAAACTTTGAAATTTAAAAAAAAATGTGGGGACACAGAATTTGGTGATTTATATTGATTCGAACGCCTTGATGCGGCCGACGAAAATAATTTATTACGGAAGAACTAACCATCCGATTCTCAGTGGATTAGGTTGTGTATTATTCACAAGATCTCTTTTAGGGAATGTTCTCTTCTTTTTCATTTTTAGAATGGCTTATATTTTCATCTTTATTGTGAGGAATGTTATTCTGACTAAAATAAAACGTTCCAACGAATACATCTTTTAACTACTATAAAAAGAAAACCTTTCAACTCAATTTCATCAACTCTGAAACGAATAATACATAGGAGATATTATGGGAGTTGCATTAATTCAATAAAGTAAATACTTCAAACCACAGATCAGGCAGTTATGTGTGAGAAGTTATCTTTAGTCTCTTCCAACAACTCATATTGTTCAAAATTATCCTCTCACCTCTACCAGGCACAGAACAATTTCAAACCAATGAATCCGTGCTAAAATAACGATCGATCAGGCAAAAAGGGAAATTCTGCAAAATTTACACATGTTACAAACCAAAGAAGTGAATGTTTTAATATCTTTGCTATCCCTCACGGCTATAGGTAGATCATTTCATTGCTGTCTCCCTTAATACAAATCTTTCTTATGTTGGTCTTTCAATACGAAAAACGCAGCGCGAATACGAAGCATATCAAATTTCGTCTCCGTGATTCAAATGACCGCTTTTCGTCTCAGGAGTTCGCGCAATTTCGTCACCACAGCTCACCAGTAGCGTTCGCGGTGCTCTGTAGACAAACAACGTCTCAATGGAGACGAAAAAACTTGTCGCTCCGTATCGCCCGGGTACGGCGGGCGGGAGAGTGTATACGGGAAGAAGGGTTTCTTTATCTCACATGTTCACTATACATCATGTGTATAATATACAGGAAGAAGGGTTTCTTTGTCTCACATGTTCACTATACATCATGTGTATAATATACAGGAAGAAGGGTTTCTTTGTCTCACATGTTCACTATACATCATGTGTATAATATACAGGAAGAAGGGTTTCTTTGTCTCACATGTTCACTATACATCATGTGTATAATATAAGGGAAGAAGGCTTTCTTTGTCTCACATGTTCACTATACATCATGTGTATAATATAGAGGAAGAAGGGTTTCTTTGTCTCACATGTTCACTGTACATCATGTGTATAATATACAGGAAGAAGGGTTTCTTTGTCTCACATGTTCACTATACATCATGTGTATAATATAGAGGAAGAAGGGTTTCTTTGTCTCACATGTTCACTATACATCATGTGTATAATATAAGGGAAGAAGGGTTTCTTTGTCTCACATGTTCACTATACATCATGTGTATAATATAGAGGAAGAAGGGTTTCTTTGTCTCACATGTTCACTATACATCATGTGTATAATATACAGGAAGAAGGGTTTCTTTGTCTCACATGTTTTTGCAATCTAATATTTTACCAACCGTTTTTCTGGTCTGTAGTTCCATCCACACTCTCCAGGAAAGAACGTATGTAGTTATGTAGGTATGTCGGGTTGAAATGTGATTTTTAAGCCGTTTTTAGATTTAGATTTTTGTTGCATGAAACTACTCTCAGCCTGGGAACGCTGGGAAAGCCTGTCGGGAGCCTTTTGTACGGACAAAGGACTGATCACATGACTGCCTCTTGAAAGTAAACGTTATGATGTCATGCATTTGATAGCTCATGGGAGAGGGAAGGGGGAAGGGGGGGGGGAGAGAAGGAGGGAGAGAGTGTAGGCCAGAGGAGTAGAGTGAAGAAGGGAGGGACAGGTGCAGGTGCAGGTGCAGGAGGGAGGGGGACTTGTAATTAATGTCCTGATCAGATAATCTAAGTATTCTTGATCTCATTTTTACTATTTATACTCATTTTTTAAAAATGTTCTCTGACTAAAATAAATGAAGAAAGAAGCACCCATGACCATGTGCCCCCCCCCCCCCCATCCTGCTGTCACCCCCCCACCCCCACCCTGCTGTCACCCCCCCCAACCCCCTCCCCCTCCCCAGGCTAAGGTACAAAAACACTAATTAAACCCCATAAAGCTCTCCTTGTTATGTTTAAAATGTTGTCAAAGTAAAGTCAGTGAGGAGAGGGACCGGCAGGAAGTCATGTGATCTAATTGTCGCATAAAACAAGAACCTTTTCACTTTGATAAAAGTTTTTTACGGCAAATAAAACCATGTGAGATGTTTGTAAGGATTGTTTTTGTAAAATTACTCAATTTTCACAGATTTATAAAATTTACTTCAGACGCTTGCTTTGGGTCATGTGACCCCAACCTGATCTCACGAGATCTCACGTGATGTGAGTGTGAGTAGGGAGTAATGGCTGACATTATCACCAGGGGGAGTTGCGGTACTTAGTGGGACAAGCCACTGTAGATGTTAAATATGGAACATTTAATGTAGGACACATTAACTAACCTAATTACATTAATTAACCTATTTACATTAATTAACCTTATTGCATTAATTAACCTAATTACATTAATTAACATATTTACATTAATTAACCTTATTGCATTAATTAACCTAATTAATATATTATTACCCAAACCCGGAGGAACTACACATGTACAGAGCAGAGTCACAGCGCACCAGGCAAGGTATCCTATAATATACACACATGTTATCATTCATCCATCTACTCCTGAAGACGGTCATAATAAGAACGAAATGTTGGATCATAAAATATTACATTAGATTAGATTAGAAATGTTGTATTTGCATTGCGCGATGCCCTTGAAGAGGATCTCTCCTGCATGCGGCAGGTTTTCACTCCTTCAGTGTTTTTACACTTGTCTCTTGTAGAACACAACATGGCTTCAGTTAATGACTCAAGTCCATCCTCTACAATGTGTACATTGTTCTCTGGTAATATGTTGTATACAATGTGTACAGTTGTTCTCTGGTAATATGTTGTATACAATGTGTACATTGTTCTCTGGTAATATGTTGTATACAATGTGTACTGTTGTTCTCTGGTAATATGTTGTATACAATGTGTACAGTTGTTCTCTGGTAATATGTTGTATACAATGTGTACATTGTTCTCTGGTGTTGTATACAATGTGTACATTGTTCTCTGGTAATATGTTGTATACAATGTGTACATTGTTCTCTGGTAATATGTTGTATACAATGTGTACATTGTTCTCTGGTAATATGTTGTATACAATGTGTACAGTTGTTCTCTGGTAATATGTTGTATACAATGTGTACTGTTGTTCTCTGGTAATATGTTGTATACAATGTGTACATTGTTCTCTGGTAATATGTTGTATACAATGTGTACAGTTGTTCTCTGGTAATATGTTGTATACAATGTGTACAGTTGTTCTCTGGTAATATGTTGTATACAATGTGTACAGTTGTTCTCTGGTGTTGTATACAATGTGTACAGTTGTTCTCTGGTGTTGTATACAATGTGTACAGTTGTTCTCTGGTGTTGTATACAATGTGTACAGTTGTTCTCTGGTGTTGTATACAATGTGTACAGTTGTTCTCTGGTAATATGTTGTATACAATGTGTACAGTTGTTCTCTGGTAATATGTTGTATACAATGTGTACAGTTGTTCTCTGGTAATATGTTGTATACAATGTGTACAGTTGTTCTCTGGTAATATGTTGTATACAATGTGTACAGTTGTTCTCTGGTAATATGTTGTATGCAATGTGTACAGTTGTTCTCTGGTAATATGTTGTATACAATGTGTACATTGTTCTCTGGTAATATGTTGTATACAATGTGTACAGTTGTTCTCTGGTAATATGTTGTATACAATGTGTACAGTTGTTCTCTGGTAATATGTTGTATACAATGTGTACAGTTGTTCTCTGGTAATATGTTGTATACAATGTGTACAGTTGTTCTCTGGTAATATGTTGTAGGCAATAATAAGCTTCAATGTCTCATCTCTCTGATGAAGTGATGGTATGTCATAAGGCTTTTTTATAAAACTAGAAAAGTACCCGTCCTCCACTCTCTCCCCACATTTCCCCCTCTCCCTCTTTTCTCTTACTCTCTTCTCTGCCTCTCATACCTGTTTTTCTCTCACAACCACATATATATCTCCGATTCCCTCCTCTTCCTCATGCTCCCATCCTCGCTTTCTCCCCCTTCCCTCTCTTCCTTCCCCTACATCCTTTCCCTTCCCTCTTCTTTCCCCACACTCTCCCTTGCCTTCACTCTCCCCCTCCTACATCCTCTCCCTCCCCCATTCTTCACTCTGCCCCTCCTACACCCTCTCCCTCCCCTCCCCCTCCAATACCCCCATCCTCTCCCTCCCCTTTTCCTCATGCTCCCCCTCCTTGCTTTCTCCCCCTCCCCTCTCTCCCTTCCCTTACTTCCTCTCCCTCGCCTCTTTTCCCTCCCCTCTTCTTTTCCTCCCCCTCCCCCTCTCCAATACCCCCATCCTCTCCCTCCCCTCTCCTTCACTCCCCCACTCCTCTGCATGTAGTCGGGTCCCCCTGGAAGTATGTATGTATGTTATAATTTTATTTCTAGTCATACAGTTACATTGAAGAGTAGTTTCCAGAAAAAGGGACAAAGATTGGTACATTTCCGATTCAAAACATTGTGTGTTAACACAAATCTTGCTACTCTTCGAGTGATATAGTAGCTTGTGGGAAGAGACATACTATCTCTGAGGGGCTTTTCCATGCTTTAAATAGAGTGTAGAGATCCCAATTTAAAAATGGCTTCAAAATCACATGTTCACCCCAGATACCTTCACAAACCACATATAATGTCCTCCAGACAGGGTCAACGGTCATGTACAGACTAAAAAAACAGATGGGGAGATCACAGATTCCCAGAACATGCTTGACAAACAAACCCTGCTTGAGCTTTATTCATTAGTTAATCATCAATTGAACATTGCTCTGGCCTGGATTAACCCTATCAGCCTACGGTGTGAGGTAGAGATGTGAGGTTGTGTATTCATGTGGTGTACGCTCTATAGAGGACCAGGGTAAAGCATTAGCAAGGTTTTATTCAAGTTCAAATTTAAACCAGCTTGTACCAGCTTGTACCAGTTTGTACCAGTTTATTGCCCATAAAACTGTGCTAAGGTTATAGTAAGCTCTGGCTGCATCACACATGAGGTTATCCTGAAACTATTGTTGCTCAATTTGATGAAAAAGGAACAAAATGTTGCAGAAAGGGAAACATGATGCAGTATGGTAGAATATAATCTTCCTCCCTCTCCTCCACATATTAATCACCCCTTCCCCCCCAACACCCCCCGCCCCCCCCCCCGCATCCCCCCATGCCCCCATAAATACACATTTATTCACAGATTGTTTTCTCCCCCTGCCACCTGTTCACGTGACACCGATGAACCAATCATATCCGTGTTTACATTAATGGTTGTGTTGGGCCGCATAAAGCACAGACAATGAATAAATAAAGACTCTGCCACCTAGTGGCGGCCTAATGCACTAATCTGCCCCCACATCCTCCTGCTGCTCACGTCACGCAAAGGTCACGTGTTTAATGGCCGACGTTACGTTAACAAGACGTTAAGTTAGACACGCCTCCTCACCACTTGGCCACGCCCCCCACTGAACGTCCGCCATTAGTGTACAGGGGTCAAACAGGGGCATTAGGTCATGGGAAGGTCATATGAGGTTATGTGAAGGTCATATGAGGTTGTGTCATTTTAAGGTCAGTTTAAGTTCATGTGAAGGTCATTTGAAGGTCAAGTAAGGGTTTAAAGGTCATGGTAGTTTTGACCCGTAACCTTGTGTTAGTGTGAGTGAAGACATACAGGTGTAACAGTTGTTTAGGCCTAGTGGAACTAGAACAGTAACCTAATGTACCATACACTATTATACAGCAATGTACCATACGTTATACACACACATCAGATAATTTACATCCATGTGAGTAAGTACTTGTTTCCTGCACTGGTCTCATGCCTGCTGCCTGCCCTGGGCAGGTTGTACTGTCAATATGGACACATTTCCTACTAAATGTTGCACTTTAGTTCCTTGCAGGGAAGAAGTCTCTCTTCAACACTTGTTACTCTCTCATGCCGTGTGTGTAATGTGAGGTTCAGATCGTCTGGTAGAGATTGGTATTCAACATAACAATATTTCACCTGATTAACCTTTAGTTCACGGTGCGCTGAAATTTACTGTGATTTATTTCAGTCAATGGGGGAAAAGCGGGATTTATTTCCAGTTTGTTTAGCATATATAAAATAACAAACCAAATTTGTTCTTAAAAACCTCTCACATAATATACATGGCTGACATTTATTGACTTACCCTCACAAGCCACGCACCCAGGGCTGATGTATTACACAACTATTGGGCTGATGTATTACACAACTATTGGGCTGATGTATTACACAACTATTGGGCTGATGTATTACACAACTATTGGGCTGATGTATTACACAACTATTATATATTATATGTTATATACTTCATCCATCCCACACATGGAACATAACATGGTCACATCCTGTTTGTTCCTTTTCACTAAATCATATTCTTCTCCAGACAATGTTTGGAAATAATATTATGAATCCATTTGTTGCGGCATCAGTTGCTTGAACTGCCACTTTACTTAATATCATCCTTATATATATATAAATATCATCCTTGTGTTTCTCTGCCTTGACTACACACAAGTTCTTGCCTAATGCTGTTAATTAATTAATCAATTCAAACTCAATTAGCCGGTGTATTAATTAATCTCCTCCACTTGTGCTCCTCTTCCTGCTGGGTAATGTACAATGGGTATATCCCCCATTATCGCTCATTATACCCTATTATCGCTCATTACTCTATTATCGCCCATGTGTGCCAGCATGTTGCTATGACAACACTCTGGCGCCCACCAACACTCTAGCGGCAGTGTTGATAATTCAGTAATTAATAGATTGGTGGCTTTAATCCTGGGATATTAGTTTATGACTGAACCACCAGATGGTGCACTGCGGGGAAGTGAGAAAGAGGCTGATGACCTGATTGTCTTATTGTTCCTTACTTACGTCTATACAACCTTCTCTCACTCTCCTTCTCTTACTCTCTCCCACCTTCTCTTACTCTCCCCCACCTTCTCTCACTCTCTCCCACCTTCTCTTACTCTCTCCCACCTTCTCTTACTCTCCTTCTCTTACTCTCTCCCACCTTCTCTTACTCTCTCCCACCTTCTCTTACTCTCTCCCACCTTCTCTTACTCTCCCCCACCTTCTCTCACTCTCTCCCACCTTCTCTTACTCTCTCCCACCTTCTCTTACTCTCTCCCACCTTCTCTTACTCTCCCCCACCTTCTCTTACTCTCCCCCACCTTCTCTTACTCTCTCCCACCTTCTCTTACTCTCTCCCACCTTCTCTCACTCTCTCCCACCTTCTCTTACTCTCCTTCTCTCACTCTCCTTCTCTTACTCTCTCCCACCTTCTCTTACTCTCCCCCACCTTCTCTCACTCTCTCCCACCTTCTCTTACTCTCTCCCACCTTCTCTTACTCTCCTTCTCTCACTCTCCCGCCTTCTCTTACTCTCCTTCTCTTACTCTCCCACCTTCTCTTACTCTCTCCCACCTTCTCTTACTCTCCTTCTCTCACTCTCTCCCACCTTCTCTTACTCTCCTTCTCTTACTCTCCCACCTTCTCTTACTCTCCCACCTTCTCTTACTCTCTCCCACCTTCTCTTACTCTCCTTCTCTCACTCTCTCCCACCTTCTCTTACTCTCTCCCACCTTCTCTCACTCTCTCCCACCTTCTCTTACTCTCTCCCACCTTCTCTCACTCTCTCCCACCTTCTCTTACTCTCTCCCACCTTCTCTCACTCTCCTTCTCTTACTATCTCCCACCTTCTCTTACTCTCTCCCACCTTCTCTTACTCTCTCCCACCTTCTCTTACTCTCCTTCTCTTACTCTCCCACCTTCTCTTACTCTCGCCCACCTTCTCTTACTCTCTCCCACCTTCTCTCACTCTCTCCCACCTTCTCTCACTCTCCCCCACCTTCTCTTACTCTCCCCCACCTTCTCTTACTCTCCCCCACCTTCTCTTACTCTCCCCCACCTTCTCTTACTCTCCCCCACCTTCTCTTACTCTCTCCGACCTTCTCTTACTCTCTCCCACCTTCTCTCACTCTTCTTCTCTTACTATCTCCCACCTTCTCTTACTCTCCCCCCACCTTCTCTTACTCTCTCCGACCTTCTCTTACTCTCTCCCACCTTCTCTCACTCTCCTTCTCTTACTATCTCCCACCTTCTCTTACTCTCCCCCACCTTCTCTTACTCTCCCCCACCTTCTCTCACTCTCCTTCTCTTACTCTCTCCCACCTTCTCTTACTCTCCTTCTCTTACTCTCTCCCACCTTCTCTCACTCTCCCACCTTCTCTTACTCTCTCCCACCTTCTCTCACTCTCTCCCACCTTCTCTTACTCTCTCCCACCTTCTCTTACTCTCCTTCTCTTACTCTCCCACCTTCTTTTACTCTCACCCACCTTCTCTTACTCTCCCACCTTCTCTTACACTCTCCCACCTTCTCTTACTCTCTCCGACCTTCTCTTACTCTCTCCCACCTTCTCTCACTCTCTCCCATCTTCTCTTACTCTCCCACCTTCTCTCACTCTCTCCCACCTTCTCTCACTCTCTCCCATCTTCTCTTACTCTCTCCCACCTTCTCTTACTCTCCTTCTCTTACTCTCTCCCACCTTCTCTTACTCTCTCCCACCTTCTCTCACTCTCCTTCTCTTACTCTCTCCCACCTTCTCTTACTCTCTCTCTCCTTCTCTTACTATCCTTCTCTTACTCTCTCCCACCTTCTCTTACTCTCTCCGACCTTCTCTTACTCTCTCCCACCTTCTCTTACTCTCTCCCACCTTCTCTTACACTCTCCCACCTTCTCTTACTCTCTCCCACCTTCTCTCACTCTCTCCCATCTTCTCTTACTCTCTCCCACCTTCTCTTACTCTCCTTCTCTTACTCTCTCCCACCTTCTCTTACTCTCTCCCACCTTCTCTTACTCTCTCCCACCTTCTCTTACTCTCTCCCCCCTTCTCTTACTCTCTCCGACCTTCTCTTACTCTCTCCCACCTTCTCTTACTCTCCCACCTTCTCTTACTCTCTCCCACCTTCTCTCACTCTCTCCCACCTTCTCTTACTCTCCCACCTTCTCTTACTCTCCTTCTCTTACTCTCTCCCACCTTCTCTTACTCTCTCCCACCTTCTCTTACTCTCTCCCACCTTCTCTTACTCTCTCCCACCTTCTCTTACTCTCCTTCTCTTACTCTCTCCCACCTTCTCTTACTCTCTCCCACCACCTTTTAGTGATCACTTTGATGACGGGGTTACTATTCCTGAGTTACAGAAGTTGTTTGTGCGGTTATTTGAGAAAAACAGGATTTGGGCAAAAATTTCTAACTTTTGAAAAACTATAGAAAATTATTATATTAACGTATTACATCACATGATACAACATTTAACAGCTATTTGTGTTACCTATCTAATATATTGTGTTTGTCCTCAAACGGTAACGATACCAATGTGTAATAGTAAATATCCAATATAACCAATGCTTTTCTTTTCCAAATATCACTTTCCCTTTCTAAGATAAACCCTTTCTAAGATAAAACTAGTATAACACGATCACTTCTCACCTTCAAGATTTTCTAAGATATTCATGCTATGTGGGGCTAATGTAGTAAAAACCTGCATCAAAGCATCACAGCGCCACCTTCAGCCTTCCATCAACAACTGTTGAACCCTTCAAACGTGTGTAAATAAGTTGCATCAGGCAAACAATGAAACGTTACTTCTCGCTAGTGATTGATTGGAGCTGAAAACTGCATCTTTGAAGTTAAGTCAATATCTGCGACTTTAATAACATGACAAAGGAACATCAGAGTGAGATACAGAGTATTGATACCTGCATCTCTCCTTCTATATACACACATATACGTCGCCCTAGCAACCAATAGTTAACGTCATAACGTCATAACGTCACAATGACATCAATGGCCGCCAGGATGTAATCCCACAATGCCTAGTGAACATCTTACAGCTGAGTTATTGTAGCTGCACCTATTATCGCTCAATCTCTCTATTATCGCTCAATCCCTCTATTATCGCTCAATGTTAATGCCACTACTAGGCGGCGCTGACCTTCATCTGCTGCTTCCCCCAAATATCGCCCTCTCTACCCATTGTGTCACGTGACCATGGTTTACTAAACCACGTGACACAGTCAGCGTCTTGCTTTTCTCCTGTAATATCGCCCAGTATTGATTGTTGCTCAACTAAAGAAAACAGTAGGATCAGGGAGAGGGGCAGGGGGAGGGGGGGAGAGAGAGTGGGAGAGAGGGAGAGGGGGTTGAGCGGGG
>OW804097.1:1434939-1502439 GCA_942159475.1 Sthenelais limicola
ACGTCTACCATACGTCCTTTTGTCATGAGGGCAATTTATGGTTGTTTGATACTTATACATCACTTGTATAGATATATATCCACACCATATTTATTATTCATCATTGTGAAAAATGCTTCTATTGAAATATTGCAACACGGTTGCAGGGAATGTTTGTATATATGTGATCCGTTTTAGGAAAATGAGTCATAAGTCACAAAATATGAATTTTGAGATATCACCATATTTGAAAAGAGGAGATCAAGCTGATTCCAATGATAGTAAACATCAAGGACATTTAAGAAGTATTTCTGTATCTTATGTTTGATATTTTTATTTTTGGAAAAAAAGTTTGCAATGTTTCTGGATAGGTAATTACCAGTAAAGTAACTAACTATACTCCATACAAAGGCCTTCAAAACGCAAGAATATATTAAATACAATGTCCTTAAATTTGTTACATGGATTTATATGACTATAAGTGCTAAACCCTCTAAAAATCAAAACATTTCGATAAAGAGATCTTGTAAAACAAACACTTTGAAAAATATCAATTTTTGCGACTTATGACTCATTTTCCTGAAACACATCACATATTTCAGTAAAAAGGTCTGAATCCCAGAAGGGGGGAGGGGGGGGGGGCAGGGGGCAGGGGGCAATAGGGGTGCCTAATCTTTTATTTTTATTCCACTCATTAGGAATTGTGTGATAATTCTACTCTGTACAGACATCTATAAAATACAACAAACACTATTGGTCCTTAGCACATTGCTAGATTATTGTACCAATAAATAATTCTATAGATGTCTTCCTCCCCGCCCCAGTTAATGTAATGAACAATGATGGTTCTATGAGGTGCTTTAATGAAAACCTGGATGTAGACACCAAAATCAATTTTCTATGACTGGTAATAAGACAGTTATGGGCATAAATAGGTTTTAATGGCGACCTTCTTGGATTGTCCAATATGGCGGCCAATATGGCCGACACGTTTAGGGGAACAATGATTTTCATAATCTATGGGTCCTGATGTTTCCAAAAATGTATAGTTTTTACTTTCTCCGTCAAAACCCGGTCCAACTTCACAGACATAAGAAACCTGACTGTGAGTGGGACAGACATGAATACTTCAAGAAATATATCTGTGAGTGTTAAATGAAAAAAACTGTGTCCACTGACATTTTCACAAAACTTTCAGGAATTATCCCATATAGGACAGGTTTATCTCACCACCTTAGTTTATTTTTTACAGTCACTTGAAAATAGTTATATTGCTTTAACATAGGCGTCAATGGGAAAAGGTGATTCGTCCCATTTTGGCCTCCTGGAAACACTGTGTCCATTGACTTTTTCTTCAATTTTTTGGACACACATATATCCGGCCATATGCTACAGATCTATTGAAAAAAAGATATGTCACCAGATATGGCACTAGGTGGCATGTGCATATATCTGTAATCTGAGAGGTTCCTCTACTAAACACAGGTAATTATTAATAATCCTTTGATTAATGAAGAGCCGCTGTCATGATGAAAAGTGACCCCCATCGAAAAGTGACCCATTGGTCTATTTTCGGCAATCGAAAAGTGACCCATGGGTCGATTTTCGGCAATCGAAAAGTGACCCAACCATGTGGTATAAACAGGGGGACAGTCCTACCTCACTTTTAGTAAAATGATTGATTAAGACTATTTCGATAAGTTTGGCACCCTCCTGATCTGCGTCAGAACCAGGACTCTCCTCTAAGTCCAAATCCTCCCAAAAAAATGTTCAATCTTCTTTAGTATTGCCAGTAGAAATAGCTTTCTCTATAGCACGCTTCTTGTATTGACAAGTGAGCTTCCCAGGCCATTTGTGTTCCTGGCTACACGACTCACGAATACCCATGTTAGAAGGTTCGTTGGGAAAAAACATCAGGTGTGTACAAGCCAAAGGTAGGAACCAGAGTGAGGTGAGAGGAGAGGAGAGCTGGCTGGTATGGGGGTACAACAGTGGCGCCGTCTATATTAATATATCTGATTCATATATATCACACATTCTATACTTCTAGTTTGCATATAATTGCCATGAATCAGAAATAAATGTGGTCATACTGTGTGTGTTCCATCTATAGATATATACTATAACAACGGTCATACTGTGAGTGTTCCATCTATAGATATATAATATATCAGGGGCTCGTACTGAGTGTATTCCGTCTATAGATATATAATATATCAGGGGCTCATACTGTGAGTGTTCCATCTATAGATATATAATATATCAGGGGTCATACTGTGAGTGTTCCATCGATAGATATATAATATATCAGGGGCTCGTACTGCGAGTGTTCCATCTATACATAATTGGGGAGTAACACTGGTGAAAGTTATAAATCTCCTGTCACTGAGTCGTGATATTTTATGCTGAATGGATACAGAGAGTGGGAGTGAGTGAGTGAGTGAGTGAGTGAGATTGGTTGCTTTACGCCCTTATCAACACTTTGAAGTGTTATATCAAGGGCAGGAGAGCGGAGAGGGAGGCAGTTTATGATCATACCCAGGAAATAGAGATAGAGAAGAAGGGAGAGAGACAGAAAAAAAGGACAGAAAGGCACTTTAAGGTCTTACCCAGGACTATGAGATTGGGAGTGGGGAATAGAAAAAGTAATACTTGATACTGTGGTTGATGTTTGGTTGTTTACAATTCTTTCCTATTGAGGGGGAAATAATGTGTAGATATTATTTTTTGATTGTTTTTTTACACATACAGAAGCTATAATGAAACTAAAGGCATTTTCAAATGAAAACAAAAGATTTCTTGGTTGAATTAATATCTGATAATTCAAGATTCATAAAGCTTTATTCAGTCCAGGCTTATATTCACACCACAGCTTCTATTCAGTCCAGGCTTATATTCACACTCCAGCTTCTATTCAGTCCAGACTTATATTCACACCCCAGCTTCTATTCAGTACAGGCTTATATTCACACTCCAGCCTATATTTAGTGCAGGCTTATATTCACACCCCAGCATGTATTCACTCCAGGCTTATATTCACACTCCAGCTTCTATTCAGTCTAGGCTTATATTCACACCCTAGCTTCTATTCAGTCCAGGCTTATAATCACACCCCAGCTTCTATTCAGTCCAGGCTTATATTCACACCCCAGCTTTTATTCAGTCCAGGCTTATATTCACACCCCAGCTTTTATTCAGTCCAGGCTTATATTCACACCCCAGCTTCTATTCAGTCCAGGCTTATATTCACACCCCAGCTTCTATTCAGTCCAGGCTTATATTCACACTCCAGCTTCTTTTCAGTCCAGGCTTGTATTCACACCCAAGCTTATATTCAGTCCAGGCCTATATTCACACCCCAGCTTGTATTTAGTCCAGGCTTATATTCACACCCAGCTTCTATTCAGTCCAGGCTTATATTCACACCCCAGCTTATATTCAGTCCAGGTTTATATTCACACCCCAGCTTATATTCAGTCCAGGCTTATATTCACAGCCAAGCTTGTATTCAGTCCAGGCTTATATTCACAGCCCAGCTTGTATTCAGTCCAGGCTTTTATTCACACCCAGCTTCTATTCAGTGCAGGCTTATATTCACATCCCAGCTTATATTCAGTCTAGGCTTATATTCACACCCCAGCTTCTATTCAGTCCAGGCCTATATTCACACCCCAGCTTGTATTTAGTCCAGGTGTGGTGCTGAGTGTGGTGGTGCCGGGTCGGAGCGGTTATCCCCGCTCTGGCCCGGCGCTGCTAGCCAGTGTCCCGAGCTCCCGGTCTAGTCGCCCGGTTATCCGGGTGCGGCCGGCCGGACTGGATTCGGGCTGGCTGTTCTATCTGTTTCAGGGATGTTTTGCCACCAGATGTCGTGTGGGGGTTTTGTCTCTCTTATTTTAATATTTTACTGTTAGCCTATGTCTGATGTCAATTCTTGTCTTAAACTACCCTTTCTTTACTATAACTTTTTTGTTCTAATCCCTCTCTTCTGTGAAGCGGAGGGAGAACCTTTTTCACTGTGGTTGAAGGGTTTTTAGTCGGCAATAAAGACTAAAGTGCTAGCAAGGACTCGGAGATCTGTGTTGTTCTATTCTTGTTGTTATTTACCCGAATCGCCGTGCAAGTAAATAAGCAGACATTACAATTTGGTGCCGTGACCAATTCGGGTTTCTTTGTACTTTGTTTTGTATTTTAGTCTTTGAACTCCGGCCTTATGGCTGGGAGGGATGATGTGCCGGAGGAAGCTCTTGTTCTTCTTCCCGAGGAGGAAGAGGTTCAGGAGAACCCGGAACTGGCGGCCCCGGGTTTGAATGTAGAACCTGTTGAGGAGGAGGTCGATCTGAATCAACAGGATGGTGTAGAAATCATTGAAGATTTAGACAATGTGGAACTTGAAGTCGGAGCGGAGGCAGCTAATTTATTACCTGTTCCGATCCAGCCCGCTGTAGTAGTCAATCCTCCTGCAGGGGAGATAGTAGTGGACGTTCCGCCTGTGCTTGCGGCTCCGGTGAGGCGGGCTCCGATGCAGCTCCCGGCTCCGGCTCCGGCCGAGTTAAGGTTGCCTGCTCCCGTGGAGGTCCATATACCTCCACCGGAATACCGTAGGTTGATGGAACGTAGACCCGTTCGTCGTGCCGAAAATGAATTGTTTGTAGACGCACTGGAAAATCAGGTGGAGGTCCAGTCTTTAGGATCAGATAATGGTTCTTTGGCAGGAAGCGGGCTTTGGGATGAAGTCCGTACACCTGATAGGAATGTAGGTGTAAGGAGGGGAAGACAGCAGCCTATTAATCCTGTCCCTGGAGGTGCTCAAGCGCCAGTTAGGTTGCGTTTTCCGGAACGTAGGATGAGAAATGAAGATGAAATGTCCGAACACCTGCAGAATACTGATGAACAGTATACAGTGCGTAGGCAACATTTGACGTTTGATCGAATGGATACACTATTGGGGGTCCAAATGAAGCGCATTAATGAACTGACTGACTCGTTGCACATGACAACTACTCGTGGGTCGCAAGTAGCTGCCGAGTCAGCCCGGGATTTGGAAAATGCTAGGAAGAATGAACGAAATTTGCATTTGGTGATTGAGCAGCAGGAACAGAGAATGTTCACCTTGCAACAGGAGCTTAGGGCTTCAAAAGCTGACAGGTTGGCAGAATTGTCGATTGCTGAGGAGTTGGCCCGGAAAGCGGCAGCCACCGAAGCTAAATTAGAAAATGTCAGGCGGCAGTCTAGGATACTACCGCCCGAACAAGATTGGGGTCTAGCTGCTAGCACTCCGATTCGGCCACCTGGGGTAACGGAGGCTTCTTATGCCAGATTGATGGGTGAATTACCTGATTTTCCGCAATCAACACGTTTTGCGAATGAAGGAAAGAAAGTAGATCCTATTCAGTCACGGGATATGGATCAGAGAAGGGCTGTGGGTACTCCCCATGGTGGTTGGGAAGATAAGAGTCAGAGAGCTCCGGAAACCCCGAAAAGGAAGGTTGCTTTTCAAAGTCCGGTTTATGATGTGGCGGGGGACGGTGGTATTGTTGCAATTATTGATGTGGGAAAGCGAAAATCCATCGATCCTGCTGCTGATTATGATCCGGAGGATGAACCGGAGGCGTTTGAAATCCATGAAATGGACCCTAGTATGAACATCGGCCGAAACCCCTTACTTTCCCGAAATGGGATGGTAAGCAGGATTGGAGAGAATATCAGCGGAAGACGGTTGTGGTTGCTCGAGCAATGAATTGGAGCGATCACACGTATAAGGTGCAGTTGATTGCTGCAGTTGAAGAAAATATGCCCCATGCTACTTCCATTAAGCCGAATAAATATACAGTTCGGGAATTGTTACGTATGATGGAAGCGGTACATAGCTCGGCTATGTCTTCTCAGACGCGAAAGGATGCTTTTATGGCTCTGAGGCAGACTCCGGGTCAAACTCCGGCTAACTTTGCAGATACTGTTTCTAAGAAGGCTTTGCATGCGTTCGGGAAATGGGATAGTACGTTACATACTATGGCTATGAAGGTGTTTCTGGACGGTTTGGTGGATCCAGGGATGGCTATGCATGTAGCGCTGCAGGAGCCGAAGAATATTGCGGCTGCCGGAGCTATTGCCACGCGCTATGGGGATGTGATTAGAAATAACCCTCGATTAGCTGCTAGTTTGATGACTGTGTCAGGGGGGTCGGAAGGCAGCGAGAGATCGAGAGGTGAAAATGTTGCGGCAGTTGCTAAGGTGGAGGGTGTTAGCAGCCTGCCTATAAGTCCGGGTTTGCTTGGTGAATTTTATGCTTTCAAAGCTTGGGATGCTACGAAGTCCAAGTCTACTCCGAAGATGCAGAGTGCTGAGAAGACTCAGCCAGAAGCTGAGCGTAAGCCGTTCCGGAAAGGCACGTTTAAAAAACCTATCTGCTATTATTGCAGGGAAGAAGGCCATCTGATAACTGAGTGTGACCAGCAAGCTTTGCATTTTGCGAGTATGAAGAGACAAGCGGAGCGCGAAGCAGCATTGAAGGAATCCGGGAATCCGGGAAACTCTGCCAGCCCCTCCTAGGCGGTGGAGTGGGGGCAGAGGGTAATACACATGCCGCAGTATGTCAGAACTCGGGGGAAAACACCGATGGAGGTTTCGGTTCAGCCGCCCTCAGCCGGGTTAGGGGACGCCCGTGGTATTAACTCGGTGGGGAGTGTATGCGGAGATTCGGAGGTGAAATCGGATATGCTTTCATGTATGGTGGAAGTGGTGCATCAGGGTGTACCCGAACATGCTTGCTTGCCGGGGCAAATTTTAAAGGTTGAATGGGGAGGGTATGGCTCCCTGGTAAGCAAGATTATGGCATGTGATCTTCGTAATTTTGATATAACTATTTCGGACAGAAGTATACCGTGGATTGCTGACCGAATGTATGCGGATGTGACGATAGTGAATGTGACTGGCCAGTTTCTTATTGATTGGGGTGCTCAATGTACATTAATAAAGAAGGAAATGTACGATGAGTTGTCGGTAAAACCTTACCTGATACCGTGCCAGGTAACGTGCTATGCCGGCACAGGACATGATCTTGTCACACATGGTTGTGTACGAGTAGCCCTCGGGATAGGAGGAGCGTGGTTCGCTCTTACTTGTATGGTAATAAGTGGTTTAGTGGGAAGAGAAGCTGGTATTCTGGGCATGGATTTTATCCTAACGCACAGATGCAATTCGGATTGGTCCGGTGAATTCACCCTTGAGGCAGGTGAACAGTCCGTGATGTGCCGGGGCTTGCAAAGCGGTACACTCAGCCGAAATGGGTATGAGGGAATCTTTTTAGATGCTTTTTCTACCATTTGTAGTTGTGTGGACTTTGAACCGGCGGGTGAAGATGTATTCTTTGAATCGGGACAAGCCGAGTTGGGGCATTGTGTAGTTGTGAGTCGGCTGGTCGCAGGCGACCGGCAATGTACGACAATATCGTTGCATAATCCTGCCAGCTCCCCTTTGATGTTCAGTTTATCATCACCTGGACTGAGGGATCTTGCTGAGGAAGGCGAGAGCCCCATGGTTGATATGGATTTATTGGAACCGGAGGTGCCTATGATGCTCTCCGGGGATGGGTGTCCATTGGAGAAGTTAGTTCGGGAGTCTCATCTGGAAACAGTGGCTGACAGACGTAGATTGCTGACTATTCTGTGGGAGTATAAAGATTGCTTCCGACTACCGGGAGAGATTCTCGGCCACACGGATAAAGTTACGCATGTGATCGACACTGGGGATGCTCGCCCGATTAAATGTGCATGTCGGCGGTTGCCCCCGGCGAAACGTGATGCGGCGGAACTGCAGATCCAGGATATGCTTAAAAAAGGTGTCATTGAACCCAGCAATGGCCCGTGGGGGGCGGGGATAGTCATGGTCGGCAAAAAGGATGGAACTAGTCGGTTTTGTGCTGACTATAGGCCCCTTAATTTGATGACTAAGAAAGACTCTTTCCCGCTTCCCCGAATTGATGAGTGTATTGAAGCCCTTGGAGGCATGAAGTGGTTTATCACCCTGGATTTGGAAAGTGGTTATTGGCAAATAGCGATGGATGAGGCTAGTAAGGAGAAAACAGCCTTTGTCTCGTCCAGTGGGCTATACCAATTTAAAGTGATGAGTTTCGGGTTATGCAATGCTCCGGCTACCTTTGAGCGCATGATGGAGCAGATGTTGGTAGGGTTGCGCTGGAAGTGTTGCCTGGTGTATTTGGATGACATAATTATATTCGGAGCTAATTTTGAAGAAACTTTACGAAATATGGAATTGGTGTTGCAACGATTGCGGAGTTACGGGTTAAAACTTAAGCCAAAGAAGTGCTCCTTCTTCCACTTGGAGGTGTTGTATCTCGGACGGGTGGTGTCGCAGAAAGGAATTCGCCCGGATCCAAGCAAGTTGGATCGGGTGAAGACCTGGCCGATACCATCCACCGTTAAAGAGGTGAGGCAATTCCTCGGGTTTGCATCATATTATAGGGATTTTATGCCTTATTTTTCCGAGGTTGCTGGTCCGATTCAGGCCTTGGTGGTGGGTGGAGACCAAAAGAAAAGTAGAAAAGTTGTGTTCGATGAAAGCTGCATGTTGGCGTTTGAGAAACTCAAGCATTTGCTTACTTCGGCCCCAGTGTTAGGCTATCCGCAACCCCTGGGTACCATCATTTTAGATACGGATGCTTCCGGATTTGGTATGGCTGGGATTTTATCCCAGATTCAGAAAGATAAGGAAGTGGTGTTGAGCTATGCTAGCAATTCCCTGTCTAAGGCACAGCGTAATTATTGTACCACCAAACGTGAACTGTTGGCGGTTTTGACCTATCTCAGTAAGTTTCAACATTATGTCATTGGTAGGAGTGATTTTATGCTGAGAACAGACCACGCGTCTTTGCGGTGGCTTATGAATTTCAAAGACCCGACCAATATGTTGGCGAGGTGGCTGACCACCCTTCAGCATTACGGGGTTTCGGAGAATCAGATAGTTCACCGGCCGGGGAAGCATCATCTGAATGTGGATGCGCTCTCGCGACTTCCCATTCGGAAGTGTCCCCGGGAGGACTGTCCGGACTGTGGGGCACATGAGGCTGTGGTTGCTGTTATGACAATAGATTACCAGCTATTTTCATCTTTGGCGGGTGATCGGTTGTCATCGTCCCAGCATGAGGATGATGTGCTTTCTCGCATAATCACTTTGGTAGAGGAGGGAGTCAAAACTCTCACTAAGGCTGTCATGTTGCCGGAAGGTGATGAATATTGTTTCTATGCCCGGTTACTGTCAACTTTAGTTATGAAGGATAATTTGTTGTGTTTGGAATGGGAGAGTGATAATGGTGTAATCTATTATCGTGCAGCTGTACCATCTGGTTTACGTAAGGAGCTGTTCCATACTTTGCATGGAAACAAATTGGCGGCCCATTTCGGCGAATTTAAGACTTATCAAGCGGCATTACATAAATTTATTTGGCCCCGGATGCGCTCTGATATAGCCGACTGGGTACGTGGGTGTGAAATTTGTGCTTCGTGCAAGAGCCGGGGAGGCCGGGGTGTCTCTCCTCTGAAAAAGGAGTTGCAGGGAGTGAGATGGAGTCGGGTGGCTCTAGATATTATTGGTCCTTTTCGGAAAACACCTAGAGGGAATGTATGTGTTATGGTGGTGACGGATTATTTCAGTAAATGGGCTGAGGCTTACCCCTTGCCCGACCATACTGCTGCAACGTGTGCGATGGTGTTATTCACTGAGTGGATATTACGCTATGGCCCGCCAGTCTCTTTGCAGACCGACGGGGCTCCGGAGTTCCGGTCAAGTTTGATGAAGAATTTGCTGGGAATGTTAGACATTGAAAAGCTAATGACCTTGCCCTATAGACCCGAATCTAATGGACAGGTAGAACGTTTTAATAGGGTTTTGGTCGAGCAATTGTCTTGTCTGACGGAGTATGAGGATGTAAATTGGGATTTATTAGTTCCTTGCATTGCTCATGCTTATCGGGGTGCTGTCCATAAAAGTACACATTGTACACCAAACATGGTGGTATTTGGTTCTGAGGTGACGGTACCAGCTGACATTATTTATGGAACTCTAAGTGGTGATGTGGATTTTCCTTGCCCAACTGTATTTGTGGAGGAGATTCGTTCTTTATTGAGGAAGGGACATCAATTTGTGAGAGAGCAATTGGGCCATTCGGCTGTATTTCAAAAGAGGTATTTTGATAGGAGAGCTCGTCCTAAGGAATTCAAGGAAGGGGACCTAGTGTGGAGATATGCCACTCCCATGGCTCAGAAGAAGTATGGGCCTAAATGGGATGGACCCTTTCTGGTGGTTCGGAGGGTGCAGGGTTCTACCTATGAACTGCAAACTGCGGATGGCCTCTTGAGGTGGAATGGCAATTTGTTGAAGCTGGCTTTTGATGCTGATGGACAACCGGTTCAAGCTACTAATCTTCATCGGGCCCCTGAATACCAGAAGCAGGTGGCTAAGGGCCGGGACATTCTTCGGGTCTCTCCTGTTGGCAAGGTATTGCCCGGGTCGGAGGCACCGGTTCCTAAGCCAGCTAAGAAAATTGTGCATCATGTTAGGAAAAGAGGCAGACCGCCGCGTGCTCCTCCTAAAACTACTGTCTTGCCACAGTCAGAGGTTTCGGGGGACTCGGGTGCGAATTCTGTCGAGTCGGGTGAAGAGGATGAAGCAGTTGCAGTATTGGAGGAAGATGAGTTACCCTTGGCTGAAACAATGGATAATTTGTTGCAGTCCGAGTATCTGTCCGAGAGGCCCCGCCGAACTGTTAGACCTCCGGATAGATATGGGATGGGGATTAGTTAATGTGTTTAGATGTAATGGTGCGAAGTAGAAAACAAATTACACAACGAGAAGTACTGCAGTAGAGTCGGGCCGGGCGCGGAAGCTTGTGTGTAGAGCTCCGGTTCGACCTTGGAAGATATCACTATATTGGTTGGCTGTGTTAATTTTTGCTCCGATCGGTTTAACTGGCCAGTTGACCTCCTCGGGTTGCCGGACCCATTGGGAAATAAAGTGGGGAGTACCAGTCTATAACCTTTTTGGCTTAAATCATTGATATAGTCGTGTTTTTGTTGTATGTATGTCTGGCTCGGGGGCATTATCAGTTGTTGTGTCTACAGGTAGGGGTTGGGGCATTGCTCATTTGGGGGTATGACCAATTGAGGCCGGGTCATGAGTCGTCTGCGGCTGGTTACTTGACTGGTGTTGCTATTTTTAGACCCGGTGACCTCGTTCTCGCGTGAAGGAACGAGAGGTGGCTGGTGTGAACCAGTCAGTCAGTTGCATTCGGTCGACTTGGTCGGTCGTGTCCCACTGTATGCTATTGCCCCACGTGGAATAAAATAGTCGAATTGTCGAATATTCCTTTGCATTTCATTGAAGTTTCAGTTGTCATAACTGTGCAGAAAGTGTGACCCGGTTTTGAAAGTGTTCGTGTTGGATAGGATCAGGTTGTGATCCTGTCAGTGGCCGTGTTATGGCCGACGAGGAGAAGCCGGGCGGCTCACAGGGTTATGCTGCTGATTTCCCTGAGATGGCGAAAGTTCCTGCCCCGAACCCTGAACTTGCTGTGAAGAAAAAGTTGAGTGAACAGAGGAAGGCTGAGCGGAAAGCTCGGGAGCAGTCCCGGCTTGCTGCAATGAAGAAGGCAACTGTGGCTAAGCAGTCGCTGTTGAAGAAATCAGCTGTGGTGAAAGCTACTAAGGTGAAGAAACCCGGGAAGAAGTTAACTGAGAAGCCGGCTACTAAGGTGGTGGAAAGGACCAGTCCCCGGAGGGCTAATCCCGGAGTTGTAGCGGCTGATACTCAGCTTCCCGAAGCTCAGCTTGCTGCAGCGGGGCAGACGGAGAGAGCTCCTTCTCCCGCGGCCTCTGACGTGGTGGTTGTGGACAGTCCCGAGTCTACCCCGGCTCCCCGAGCCGAAGAGGGAGAGATAGTGGAGGATGATGCTACGGCTGCTGTTGGAGACCCGGGCACGGAAGGTGTCACCCCGGACACTGCTCAGCTTACCGCTGAAGGTGTTGAAAAAACACAGGAGGCGGAGGAAATGGATACCACTCCTGTTGTTGATGTTGTAACCGAAAAACCTGAGGATGATGCTGGTTTTGTGGAGGTGAAGTCTAAAAAGAAGAAGCCTAAACCTAGTTCTGCGAAAGTTGGTTCGGAGAAGGAGGTCCAAGCGATTGAACGGCAACACGGGATTTCTCGTTACAGGTCGGGGAAGTTTATCAAGAAACGTGAGGACCCTGACTTTGCTGTGAGAAATCTGACCCGGTGGAATGCTTTACAGAAAAAGCTTGACACTTTTGTAGTGCTGGAGGAGGAAATTGCCCCTGTGGTACCAAGTGTGGAGGATACCTTCCCTGTCTGTCCTGAGTCCGAGGATGAGGATGAGGCCATGGCCGAATACTCAAACGGGACTTTGATGTCTAAGTACGAGATGGAATTTCATTTCTTGAAGAGTCGTACTGGTCGGCAGCCGGAATCAACCCGGGAGGTGGTGATTAACCCAACGGTGCTTGTGAAGCTGAATAGTGTGGAGCGTTTGTGGAGCCCGGGGCAGAGGTGTCCTTTTGTGTATTGCCGGCATTTGGACCCGGCCATCAATCCGGATGGGGTTCGTTCTTACAGAACGAGGGAAAGGTTTTACCGGCATCTGGTGGAGGAGCATTGTCCGGCTAGTTACCAGCTGACCTGCCCACATGCTTCGTCTTGTTTGGTGAGATTGGATCGCCGATCAGAATTAGTGAGGCACTGTATGACGCAGCACCATGAGAAGCGGGACACTGCACTTGATATGTGCATAAGTTTTCGGGTGTTTCAAAAGGAGTTCCCAAATTACGGGTGTCAAAAGTTTGCGAGAATGACCAGAGGAGATTGGGAGACCGTGTCTGTTCTCGGGAGGACTGGTGGTTCTAGGCGGTTTGTGATCCCCAAGCACCCGTCCTCTCATGGTTCAGGCCCGGCCCCTGCGAGTGTTTGGAAGAAGCCTCCAAGTAGCAGTTATGGGAGCGCTGATCACATGAACTCCTCCATTGAGTCATCGGTGGTAGACCAGAGTTCTATGCTGTCTGGTGCAGAGCGTTCGGAGCGTGTTCGGCCAATGGGAAGTCGGATCCCGAATGTTGATGCCACCTATGACCATGTTTCTAAGTCTTTGGAAAGAATAACTGCATGTATGGATGCCGGAGTTTCGGCCATTCAGTCGACTGCTTCGGCTGTCATGGCGGATATTCGCAACCTAATTGGTGAAGCTTTTGATCCGTTGGAAGGGATCCAGGAGTTGCGGGAACAGGTGAAACTGATTCCGAATCTAGAACAGGAGAATCTGGACTTGCAGGATCAGTTGAGGTTTTATAAAGAGGAGGATAACCGTTCGCGTGAAGTAAATATGGAGTTGCGTCGTAAGTTGTCCCGCTATGAACAGCAAGGTGGTCCGGATTCTAAGCGGAAGAAGACGGAGAAAGATAAGGTGGAAACTGAAGTGCAGGGTAAGCCGGAGGATCAGGTTATGGAGGAGGAGGAAAAGTCGGAGAAAACCGGAGCTGTTGGTGGTACAGTTAGCATTTCAGATATGCGGGAAGTGATGTCGGGGCTCTTCAAGGAAATGTTTGAGGAACACTTGCCTCAGCCTGCTGCTCAACAATTGCCGCCTCCACCACCTGTTGCTATGACTATGCCGGCCTTTCCCTCCTGGGATGCCTTTTTCCAGTCTTTTGGACAGAATTTGCCTCAATATACTGCTGCGGATCCTAATATGAGTGCTTTCGCGGACCCGAATGCGCAGATGGCTATGCGCATGGCTCCGCCTTTGTTTAGTCCTCCTGCTGTGTCTAGAGTTCGGCAATCACCGCAAGTGCCTCTCTATAGTGCTGCGGTGGCTGGTGGAGTTGGTTTCGGGGAAAACCCACCACCATCCGGTGGTTCGGTGCCACATGCTGCCAAGCCGGGGATGGTTCGGGGGGGAAAACCCGCTCTGTTGCCGAAACCCCGCACTATGGTGACGCTGACTCCTAGGCCTAGCGCCGCGAGGGTTACTTCCACTCCGGTTGCTAGCCCGGAGAGAACCGCTGTGCTAGTTCCCGATAAGGCTTTGGATAGTCCCGCAAGACTGGCGTTGGAGATGAAGAGGCTGGAAGAAAACTTGACCCAGGATACGGGTGAGGGTGAAGTTGTGGACTCGGATGCAGCTGAGGAAAGTCCTGAGATGGAGATATCTGTTGAGGAGGAGAATCGGTTGCTTCGGGGTGAGAAGGGCACAGTGATGGATGAGTATTAGTGCTCTTCCACTGTTTTTTGTAGTGTGATGATGATTGTGTGTTTATTTGTTGTTTTCCGGATGGACGGCGGCGTGGGAGCGCCAGTATCATTGGCATCTGGCTACGCCGAAGTCAACCGGGCCGGATGCAGTCGTTCGCGGATATTTCCAGTCCTCTCCGAGACAACAACCCCCTGATTCCCTGCAACAGACACTACGTGGACATCTACTCTATTTACATGGACATTATTTTATGCTAAAGCATATGGACCTCTGTGATTTTATTTACCGGATTTATCCTACCAGTGATTGTGATCATACCTCGGGTTAGAGTTTTTCTTCATTATTATTCTCCCAAGTTAAAGGTATGTTTCATATTGTATTGTGTTGTTATAGGAATATATTGTTTTTACTTACACCGCGCGTGTGTAGGCTTTTTAATATTCCTTCACTTTACTTTTTCACATGTCGTTCTTCTATGTCCTTATGTTCCATTTCCACTGTATGTGTCTTTACGATTTAATGTATTATACGTCTTACTTAGGACCTGTTTAGTTCTAGCCAGTTCGTGTCTAGTCGGTCCTCCCTCCAGAAAAAGGGGGGGAGGGGGGTATTGTGGTGCTGAGTGTGGTGGTGCCGGGTCGGAGCGGTTATCCCCGCTCTGGCCCGGCGCTGCTAGCCAGTGTCCCGAGCTCCCGGTCTAGTCGCCCGGTTATCCGGGTGCGGCCGGCCGGACTGGATTTGGGCTGGCTGTTCTATCTGTTTCAGGGATGTTTTGCCACCAGATGTCGTGTGGGGGTTTTGTCTCTCTTATTTTAATATTTTACTGTTAGCCTATGTCTGATGTCAATTCTTGTCTTAAACTACCCTTTCTTTACTATAACTTTTTTGTTCTAATCCCTCTCTTCTGTGAAGCGGAGGGAGAACCTTTTTCACTGTGGTTGAAGGGTTTTTAGTCGGCAATAAAGACTAAAGTGCTAGCAAGGACTCGGAGATCTGTGTTGTTCTATTCTTGTTGTTATTTACCCGAATCGCCGTGCAAGTAAATAAGCAGACATTACACAGGCTTATATTCACACCCAGCTTCTATTCAGTCCAGGCTTATATTCACACCCCAGCTTATATTCAGTCCAAGCTTATATTCACACCCCAGCTTGTATTCACACCAAGCTTATATTCAGTCCAGGCTTGTTTTCAGTGCAGGCTTATATTCACACCCCAGCTTCTAGTCAGTGCAGGCTTGTATTCAGTGCAGGCTTATATTCACACCCCAGCTTCTATTCAGTCCAAGCTTATATTCACACCCCAGCATCTGTTCAGTATCTCATCCACCTGTAGTTTGTTATTGCATCCCTCCCCATGTTTTGAAGCTACACATATTTAACCTAAGCTGAATCACAGCATCTAATACCACTCAACACCATGCCTTTAATAGAGTAAGAATTATTGGGGCGTGGAGGGTGTTATGTTTTCCAAGTAAAATCCATTTATCACACCACAATGACATCATAGCTATAGCCCACTGTGTATGCTAGTACTGACTGGTAGAGGGACGGGCAGGGGCCAGTTAGAGGAGCAGGTATAGATCTCTAGCATACATTAGTGGTAGGTAGGGGCCAGTTAGAGGAGCAGGTATAGATCTCTAGCATACATTAGTGGTAGGTAGGGGCCAGTTAGAGGAGCAGGTATAGATCTCTAGCATACATTAGTGGTAGGGTTCAGTTAGAGGAGCAGGTATAGATCTCTAACATACATTAGTGGCAGGGGCCAGTTAGAGGGGCAGGTATAGATCTCTATCATACATTAGTGGTAGGGTTCAGTTAGAGGAGCAGGTATAGATCTCTAACATACATTAGTGGCAGGGGCCAGTTAGAGGGGCAGGTATAGATCTCTAGCATACATTAGTGGTAGGGTTCAGTTAGAGGAGCAGGTATAGATCTCTAACATACATTAGTGGCAGGGGCCAGTTAGAGGAGCAGGTATAGATCTCTAGCATACATTAGTGGTAGGGTTCAGTTAGAGGGGCAGGTATAGATCTCTAGCATACATTAGTGGTAGGGGCCAGTTAGAGGAGCAGGTATAGATCTCTAGCATACATTAGTGGCAGGGGCCAGTTAGAGGAGCAGGTATAGATCTCTAACATACATTAGTGGCAGGGGCCAGTTAGAGGAGCAGGTATAGATCTCTAGCATACATTAGTGGTAGGGGCCAGTTAGAGGAGCAGGTATAGATCTCTAGCATACATTAGTGACAGGGGCCAGTTAGAGGAGCAGGTATAGATCTCTAGCATACATTAGTGGTAGGGTTCAGTTAGAGCAGGTATAGATCTCTAGCATACATTAGTGGTAGGGGCCAGTTAGAGGGGCAGGTATAGATCTCTAGCATACATTAGTGGCAGGGGCCAGTTAGAGGAGCAGGTATAGATCTCTAGCATACATTAGTGGCAGGGGCCAGTTAGAGGGGCAGGTATAGATCTCTAACATACATTAGTGACAGGGGCCAGTTAGAGGAGCAGGTATAGATCTCTAGCATACATTAGTGACAGGGGTCAGTTAGAGGGGCAGGTATAGATCTCTAGCATACATTAGTGGTAGGGGCCAGTTAGTGGGGCAGGTATAGATCTCTAGCATACATACTGGTAGGGTTCAGTTAGAGGAGCAGGTATAGATCTCTAGCATACATTAGTGGTAGGGTTCAGTTAGAGCAGGTATAGATCTCTAGCATACATTAGTGGTATGGTTCAGTTAGAGGAGCGGGTATAGATCTCTAGCATACATTAGTGGCAGGGGCCAGTTAGAGGAGCAGGTATAGATCTCTAACATACATTAGTGGTAGGGTTCAGTTAGAGGAGCAGGTATAGATCTCTAGCATACATTAGTGACAGGGGCCAGTTAGAGGAGCAGGTATAGATCTCTAGCATACATTAGTGGTAGGGTTCAGTTAGAGCAGGTATAGATCTCTAGCATACATTAGTGGTAGGGTTCAGTTAGAGGAGCAGGTATAGATCTCTAGCATACATTAGTGGTAGGAGCCAGTTAGAGGAGCAGGTATAGATCTCTAGCATACATTAGTGACAGGGGCCAGTTAGAGCAGGTATAGATCTCTAGCATACATTTGTGGTAGGGGCCAGTTAGAGGAGCAGGTATAGATCTCTAGCATACATTAGTGGTAGGGTTCAGTTAGAGCAGGTATAGATCTCTAACATACATTAGTGGCAGGGGCCAGTTAGAGGAGCAGGTATAGATCTCTAGCATACATTAGTGGTAGGGTTCAGTTAGAGCAGGTATAGATCTCTAGCATACATTAGTGGTAGGGTTGAGTTAGAGGGGCAGGTATAGATCTCTAGCATACATTAGTGGTAGGGGCCAGTTAGAGGAGCAGGTATAGATCTCTAGCATACATTAGTGGTAGGGTTCAGTTAGAGCAGGTATAGATCTCTAGCATACATTAGTGGTAGGGTTCAGTTAGAGGAGCAGGTATAGATCTCTAGCATACATTAGTGGTAGGGTTCAGTTAGAGGAGCAGGTATAGATCTCTAGCATACATTAGTGGTAGGGTTCAGTTAGAGGAGCAGGTATAGATCTCTAACATACATTAGTGGCAGGGGCCAGTTAGAGGAGCAGGTATAGATATCTAACATACATTAGTGACAGGGGCCAGTTAGAGGGGCAGGTATAGATCTCTAACATACATTTGTGGCAGGGGTCAGTTAGAGGAGCAGGTATAGATATCTAGCATACATTAGTGGCAGGGGCCAGTTAGAGCAGGTATAGATCTCTAGCATACATTAGTGACAGGGTTCAGTTAGAGGAGCAGGTATAGATCTCTAACATACATTTGTGGCAGGGGCCAGTTAGAGCAGGTATAGATCTCTAGCATACATTAGTGGCAGGGGCCAGTTAGAGGAGCAGGTATAGATCTCTAGCATACATTAGTGGTAGGGGCCAGTTAGAGCAGGTATAGATCTCTAGCATACATTAGTGGTAGGGGTCAGTTAGAGGAGCAGGTATAGATCTCTAACATACATTAGTGACAGGGGCCAGTTAGAGGAGCAGGTATAGATCTCTAGCATACATTAGTGGCAGGGGCCAGTTAGAGGAACAGGTATAGATCTCTAGCATAAATTAGTGGCAGGGGCCAGTTAGAGCAGGTATAGATCTCTAGAATACATTAGTGGTAGGGTTCAGTTAGAGGAGCAGGTATAGATCTCTAGCATACATTAGTGACAGGGGCCAGTTAGAGGAGCAGGTATAGATCTCTAGCATACATTAGTGGTAGGGTTCAGTTAGAGGAGCAGGTATAGATCTCTAGCATACATTAGTGGCAGGGGCCAGTTAGAGGGGCAGGTATAGATCTCTAACATACATTAGTGGCAGGGGCCAGTTAGAGGAGCAGGTATAGATCTCTAACATACTGTAAAATAGAGATGGTCATTTGACCAGAGCTCCAATAGGTTAGTAGAGAGAGAAGTCAGAAGTCAGTTGCTGAGGCAAGAAGATAGATAAATGTCTCCAGTTTATTCAGGCTTATATACTAATTCCTGGGCACATACATTAATAGACATAAATCCATAAATGGTATTCATAAAAGGTTTTAACCCACCACCTTTCCCCAGCCGGTCCAGCGTCCCTTAGAATTACCTTAATTATTCCATTAAACTATTTAGAGATTGACGTCATACCTACCAATCCATGCACATGTGTTGGCATGCTCTCTTATTGTATAGGAGTGGTGACGTCCATCTCTCCTCTACCCTCCTATAAAGCCCATTGTCCCCCCATCCCTCTACCCTCCCCCTTTTCAGACCGACCTGGGGACAAAAGGAGTACCCAGTAATTAGCATAATCAAGCTGCACATGTTGCAGTTGTGGTGAATTTACAACCTGGCAGCTCAACAAAAAGTCCTGAATATAACTCTAAATTCTACATACGTACAATACTTTTTTTTTTTTTTTTTTTCTGCCTTAAAAAAAACCAAACATAAGGCATCAATAAGAAATGACATAATAAAACTCAATTGGCCTGCTCGGCCCAAGTTCCTTATAAATACACTTTTGATAATCTTAACCAATACAAAGTGTTCCAAAACGTTACAAATCGTTACCACTTGTCTGCCCTCTTGACCAGCCGGAATTCCTATTGAATTCCGTCGCTGGTCTGCAGACCGCCCTTGCCTTCCCCGTCCCGGGTGGAGAAGGTTATACACAGTGTGTGCTGCGGGAGTCATCACTTGACCACCTCCTTTGCTCAATGGTGAGGAGTGCACACACTTACACAATTCAAAGCAGTGGAGAGGAGTATTAGGAGCTCTTCCAACTTGGGTGCTAGTTGAATTTCTCCTTTGTCACCTCCTGCTCTCACTGTTTGTCAAACGATTTGAAATTTGTTTACTCTAACCGATAAGCTGAACCCTTGTCCACAGGTTCACCACCCTTGTTCCCTCTGGGAATGGGGGTGGATTTGGCTCATGGTTCTTTTATTTTCTGGACATGAAACACCCTTTTTCATGACCAGACAATTAATACCTTGCAACAAACAAAAATGATAAAGGGGGAGGGAGGGGAGGACAATTTTTTTTTTTTTTTTCTTAGGAGACTAGGGAGCCATTCTAGTCAACCCAAGGTTTGCATCACAATACAGTGGGTTGGGGGAACTGCTTTCATTGGGTGGCAGGGGGCGATTCAATAAGGGTTTATCTTTTTTGGTATTTCAATAAAAACTTATGTATTATATGATACGCATATGTTATCTTAGTAAGTAGAGGGTCCTGTCGGAAGAACTGTCTTCTGAAAACTGACTGAGACAGGAGACCCATTCTCCATGTAGGCCATAAGTATGTAATATGGAAAATAAAAGTTTATATATATATATATAATTTCAGAAATTGTGTGATAATTCTACTGTAATAGTACAGACATCTATAAAATACAAGTATGCATATTGGTCCTTAGCACATAGATTACTAGATGCTAGATTACTTTATTATCATACCCTCTATCTCCCTCCACCTCCCCCCTCCCTTTTAATGTTAAATGCAAACACTACTATCTAGTGGAAAATGAAAATAAATGTAATTTTTCTGATACGTTGCTATTTGATTCTTGAAGTGTTTCTGGTCATAGGGATGGAAATAAATGAATGGGTTGCAGTGTTCATTTTTGAATTACAGTGCTTCAAAATGAGGTATCTCAAAAAAACAATGAGGACCAAATGGGGTGTTATTTTTCGAGTACCTTTACTTCATAGTTCCTATTTGTAATTTATAGTCACTCAATTTATGTGAAATTAACAGTTTTGGAGAGAGTATTAGTTGGCCAATAATTATATGCTCTTTTTTTATAGAGTGCATTGTTATTTTCATTCTGAAAACAACAAATACGTGATGAGAATTTTAAATTAAAAACTCTGTTTTTTTTGTTTTTTTTTTCTCCCCACCAAAACAAAATAAATGTCATTTTTCTGATTCTCTAGTATATAATTCTTGAAATTTGTGTGTGTAGTAGTTCTGCTATGATCCTCTGGGAGACCTTCCATAAAGGAATGGTGCTCTATATTAACACTAGAGGTGCCCTGCATTTGGGCCTATGTATTTACACAGTGTTACTCTGAAATCACTCTATTTCCCTTTATATCTTATGTTAACCCTTATTGTATTATCACAGTTGGATTCCTCAACCTGTTTCTATCTATTTTATGTGTCATCACATTAGGTATCTATTGCTTTATGTCTACATGAGTGTTACAGGGATCTCTAAGCTACCACTTTGTAGCCCGTACTATGATCCCTTACCCTATCTGGCTGAGACGGATTTGGGGCGGTTTAGACGGACTGTTGCAATAAACAGAGATATGAGGAATTGGCCTTGTTGAGTTGTTTATTCGTTGTCGAGACTCTGCAAATCGCTACATGTGTTCATGAAACTTAGATAAAAATTAATGGGTCCCTGTGCTAGTTTCTTAATTATTGGGCTTTAAAACATGGCTGACAACCCAAAAACCTGCTGCTTTCAAAGTGTTCTATGTTTCCTAAACATGTTTATTTCAGACAGCTACAATTATTTTTTTAACGTGATGACATACATTTTTTTCCCTGTATATGTGTAGAATATCACATGCACTATTTGTGTAGAAAATGTTGGGACATTAGGAGTATCCATTTTAGTTTATTCCCAAAACCATAAAAGAAAGATGCAGCATTTCCCAATAGACTTTTGCATGCTAAGTGGGTACAACTGAGAGTACCCACAGATAGCTCTGTTTCCCAAACCGGTCTATTTCAGAAATCTATTAAAAAAAGTTTAACGTATGTACAATATAATCTGCACTCTATGTGTAGGAAATTTTAGGACAGTAGGAGTAGCCATTAATTGTTTGTTTTATTAAATAAAATGGGTAAAAATGCGCCGTTTCTCCATTGACTTCTATACTGAAGGAATAGTACGCAAAATGCCCATAAATATGGTGAGTGGAAAAGTGGGGTGGGGCAGTGAGTAGTCGCGTATGCCTTTAAGGGAACAATGATGTTCCTTTGAGGTGCTCTAATGAGTGGGACAGATACCAAAATACTTTAATTAAAGATATATGTGGGTGTTCAATGAACAAAAAGTGTCCACTAACATTTTCACAAAACTTTTAGGATTTATCCCTTACTAAGAATAAAATAAACAAAATCGCACCAACTTAGTTGATATTTCACTGTCACTTTAAAATAACAGTTCTTGAATATGTGGGCCTCTTCTGTTTCACCTCATGAACGAAATTGGTCCACTGACTTTTTCCTCAAATGTTCTACACATATATACCATCAAATGCTACATATCTATGGAAGAACAAAGATATGTTGGGAAATTATTGTAGTCTTTTTAGTTGAACACATCACCCAGGTGTGATATAAACAGGGGGACAGTCCTACCTTAATTTTAGTAAAATACTTATATAGCCTATTTGGATAAGTTTGGTATTATGTGCTTTTAGTTCTCATATATCAACCAGAAAGCAAACTAATTATGGTGGAAGGTGGGTAGAGTGGTTTGGTTTGGTAGTCCCAGGTATAGTTGCTTAAAAGAGTCCACCTCTGACCTCATTACACAAAATATGCCCAATGGATTTTACCAAATTATCATCTACATGATCCTTCTTTTAGTTCTCATAGAATAACCACAGATCAGGACTAACAATCCCCTAAAATGTTAATTTGTACTTATATTGGGGGCTCATACTGTATGTGCTCCATCTATAGATGGAGCACATAATGTGACGTCAATTTGGCTCAATCTTAATATCAATATTAACGTGAATCTTAAGGTCAATTTGGCGCAATCTTAATATTGATATTAACGTCAATATTAACTTCAATTTTGTGCAATGTTAACGTCAATATTAACGTGAATCTGAGCATTGATATTACCTCAAGATTTATGGTAACATTGGTGTCAATATTAACCTCAATTTTTACGTTAAGACTATAAGGTTAACTTAACATCTAACATTTTATTCCATGTATTTTATTGACATTAATCATCAGTTCATAGAGGTTGGTCAATTTGGTTCATCATTTTCCTGTTGGTGCACTTCTTCTTCGTACCAGGTTCTGTAATAGATAATATACAGCTATTTATACCATTTGTAAGTCGATAATCACAAAGAAATTAAGGGCAGTGACGGGAGAGGAGAGAGAAAAAAATGATTTGATGCTTAATCTTTAATTTTGATTTCTTATTAATACATCTTTGTCGATCTTTGCTCGATTGTAAAGTTGTATTATCATTATAACTTGTTCTTCTCAAAAGATTCAACTAAGAACATTATGTATCACATGACACTTGGCCAAATGAAATTATGTAAATACAAAAGTGGGGGTGCGGAATTTAAGAGTAGAGAAATAGAGATAGGATCGAAAGAGAGGGAGTGGAGAAAGAGAGAGAACAGAGAAAAAGCGAGAGAAAGAGAGGGACAGAAAGAGAGAGATGAGAGGGACAGACAGGCCAAGAGAAGAATGCGGGAGGGACAGGCTAAAGAACAGATGAAAAGAAAAGAGGAGAGAGGAGAGAGAGAACAACAACTGAGGAATGAGAAGGAGGGATGGGATACACTGTAAGCGGTCATTCAGTCAAATCCGTGTAAAAGTACACAGATTCAGCAGCGTTTTTGGATGCCCGTTTTTCCGTGTAAAATTGCATGCCCATGTAATATTACATTAACCCCTTATAAAATTAATGTAACTTTATTCTCCTGTTCTCACGTAATTATCAGCTACAGTGTAAAAGAATTACTCAATATACTGTATAATATTTAGTTTCTGTATTTTAAGCATATTTTACAGAACTGGTCTACCGAATCTGCCAGTACTGAAGAAGGGCAAGTTGCCTGAAAGCTCGAAATTATTTAATAAAACAAGATCAAGTTTATTATGGTCTCTGAATCATTACATCATTTAAACAAGCTAGCCTGCCAGATATACAGCAAGCCCTCCTCCCTCTTCTTTAAGATTATTTCCCACCTTCCCATTTAAACCTGTGTTGCGTTGGTCCCAGTCTACAACATAAACATGTAGTGGCCAAGTGTTGGCCCATAACATGCTGTACTAGCTGTGTGCCGGCCGTGCACGCATGACTGATTTTGCTATATATAGCTACCTTAGTATCATATAGAAAGGAGTGAGATCTGCCTATTTGATATGTGTAGACGGATCAACACATGTGTGATATGCCCAATACCGAAGGGACTTGTTTTGTGTAATTTGATTGGCAGAGAGAGTCATGTGACAATAATATTTTGGGAGCGTCTGTACATGTCATCCTCTCACCTGTGAGGGCAACAGACGCACTGGTGAGGGCAAGTAACATTTTCAAAAAGAAAAAAGTTGACATGGAGGAAGGCATAGGAAATTTCAAAATTGAATATAATTTCGATGAAGATCAAGAAAATCCAGGCCAGTTCTTTGTAAATACTGTTAAAGATCTAAAAAAGTATGTTGCTGAATCTCGCAACATCAACACTAAGAGAAAGATCAACCAGTGCGGCTCAATGTTCATCAATTTTGTGAAGCAGCAAGGCTTCAAATCAGTGGATTTAAAGAATGACTTTTCACCGCAAGAAATGTCTACTTTAATTGGACAGTGGATTCTTAGTTTGAGGAAGAAGGATGGTGAGGAATACGAGCCTGACAGTTTAAGTAGCTATTTCAGAGGGCTAGGAAGATATCTGTAGGATATTGGTTACAAAAAGAACATAATCAATGATCATCAGTTTGAAACAACACGCAACGTTTTGGCTGCAAAAAGAAAGACATTGAAGGGAAGGACTCGGCAACAAGAAAAATAAATCAGAAGCTTTAACAGTAGATGATGAGGAGCAGATGTGGGAGGAAAAGGCTCTTGGTGATTATGATGCAGAAACTTTACAAAATTCCGTTTGGTACCTTCTTGCAAAAAATCTTGGCTTTCGAGGCTGCCAAGAATCCCGACAGCTTTGCCTCGAAGATCTCAAAAAAAAAGAAACAAACAACGGCCGAGTGTATTACAAATGGACAGAAAAGTCAACAAAAACAAGGGATGGGAACAGTGGAAGCAGCCCATTTAACCCTAAAATCTTTGCTGACACAGAGAACCCAACCAGGTGTCCAATATGACTTCTAGAGCTGTTCATATCGAAAAGACCCCCCTTGATGTGTAAAGGAGAAGCTCTGTTATTCCTTGCAGTGAGTATGATTGTAGATTTCTGTGCGGCCAGTATTTATGGATAATTTCTGTGCGGCCAGTATTTGTGGATAAAGGGAGAAAGTTTGCTAAGGAATTTAATATTATTTTACAGATAAATTATGCTGCTGGTGAAGGGGAAAGGCCGTGGTACTAGTGCCAAACTATGGGAATCAACAATCTCGGGAAAATAATGAGAAGAATGACTACGAAAGCCGGACTAGCGGGTGAAAGAAAAGAATCACTCAATCAGAAAAACATGCTGTTCACGCCTCTTAGAAGCAGGGGTTCCCCGACTGCTGTTATGCAAATTTCAAGGCATAAAAATGTTGCATCCTTAAATAATTATTGTTTGTTGAATCTAAGACAACAAGAATCTATTGCTAATATTTTGGCAGGTAGCGATACAGTAGCAAGTAATATTCCTGGGCAGAAGGAAATTGGTGAAAGCAAAATGACAGCCATCGAAAATATATCTAGGGCTAGTTCTGACAATCAAGTAGCTGTTCAGGAAAATCCCAGTGTCAGTGATCAGCAGAATGTAGTCTTTAATATCACAAATAGTGGAGGTGGAAGCATCCAGATAATATATGGCAGTAAGCCAAATATTACTAGCACAGAAAACGAAATTACGAACAGCCAAAATTTTGTTCGGGACTGTCAGCGGAAAAGAAAAAGAGTAATGCCGTTATGTCACTCAGATAGCGATTAACTTTATCATGATTCAAAACACTTATGTGGATGTTCAAGAAAGAATGATTGAGTTCTGTGTTGCTTTCCTTCAGAATAAATACCTGCTCTGTTATTATATGGGTGTTACTTGTTCTAAGGTATCAAAGAAATGAAGTAAATCCACCTTTATTTAAAGCACTGTGTTCAACATCAAGAGGGCGACGACATACAATGACTTTGACACAAGTTCAAAACATTCAAACAACGACATGGGGGATCACAGTAGCTATCAAAATTTCCAAAGTTCAATAATGTCCATTTGCCCTTATATGACGTTAGTAAGTTATGAATAAATAATGTAATGAACAATTTTTTCAATCCTCATCGATTTTGATACTAAGAAAGAGTGCAAAAGGTCGGGAAAATTACAGGAAAAAAATACATGACCTATAAAAGAAACACACTAGAAATCTTTGGGGCGGTCCCTTTGAGCGCACTGCCTCGCTTTGAAATGGAATACCGCTCAACCAATAGCAAATGCTGTTGTTTAAGAGGTTTGATTGATGAATACAATATGGCGACGGGCAGGCAGCGGTCAATAGAAAATAAAGGTATTTATTGTTGTCTTTGTCATCTAAAAAGGGGACTTGTGATATAAAAACAAAAAACAAACTCGATCAGGCCACGAGTGAAAAACGTTAATTTCGACCTTGTGTGCATAGAACGTCCCAACGTATCACTGACTCATTGTCTTTTGTCTAATCATCAATACGGTGATTAGAAATGTCTATGATGTGTGTGCACCACGTAGTAGCATACTTATTTAACTTAATATTTCTTTAATTACATATTAAATTAGGATCTTTACATGGATCACCAGGTTTTAGGTATGTTATAGACTTCTTGTCCCTGATAAAGAACTACTTAAAACTTGAAACGTTGGAATGTGTAGACAATGAAGAAAGTCAAATATCATTCGGTTATGATCAGTGTAATAAACTTTTATTCATAACCCTAAGTTAAAGATCGTTTAGATCAATGTGGCCGACATAAAGGGGGCAGACATTGGCCCAGATTTGTAGCCGCAAACCCCATCACTTTACATGGTAGTGCATCGGGGGCCGTTTTGACAGGTCCGTTTTCGGGAGGCGTCGTTTTGACTGATTACCCTCTTGGAAGCTATAAAGTTCACTAGTTTGCCGGAGTAGCAGGAATTTTTAGTTAGCCTGTACCCCTGATTGGGAGAACGAAAACTGAGATATCTATCTAAGGTCCCAAAGTACAATAGAATACAAAAACATGTAGACACTAGGACGATAAGTGAAACAAATGAGGGGTTGCCATTTAGATGTTGACACTTGCCGCCCTTTATTAACAAGCAAAAGAAAAAATTTGGTGCTACTGAACATGGCGCTGGCAGTGGTTCCAATGGCGTCACATTTCAATTTGGTGGCAGAAGCATGGAATATCATGTGACTAACATGTGTGGTGCGTCACTGCCTTCCCGCTCCTGACATAATTTATACACATATATACCAGTATATATGAATCAATAGACACTAGGACAATAAGTGAACAAACAAGGGGTTGCCATTTGGATGGTGACATTCGCCACCCAACACCCAATATGTAATAATAACTTTTTTTATTTTTGTTCATCCTCGGAGTGGCACAGTCCACAATGCCAGTAACAACTTTTTTTGCACAAAACACAATGGGGCACAGTTCCCAATGCCAGGTGTAGGTGAAGAAGGCACACCATGCCACTACTCCCAGAATATGGAAGTGAGTGAGGCAGAAGCACACTCGGAAATATGGATTTTCCTGTCGATCGGGTAGCTAGGTACATGAGCACTGACAGACTTGCCCAGTTGCTCATGCATTGAATATCTGATAATGGGGTTCCGATTGAATGCAAATGTTGAGCTCCACCCCGTCTCAAAGAGTGGAAACCAACAAGGCCTAGATCAAGACCAACCCGTTTTGCCGAATATTTAAGCAAGGACATCGCTGGACTGTATAACAGAGGAGAGCCATCAACCATGAAGATGGGGTCTGATGGAACTCCAGGCGAACATTGCAGATGAGAACGGACAAGAGTATAGGCGCACAATCTGTAGTTGGAATCAAGGGGGAAAATGGGGATATCCACCCTACGGTCCTTGTGCCGCAGAGTCTTAGATGAGATTACTCACAGAGTGACTCACAGACCGTCTTCAAATATAAGTTGGCTTCTAGTAAGAACATGACACTCCCCAGAAAGCAATGAAGCGGATGATTCTGGGAGGATGTTTGACTTTCTGAGTAAGGATGAGAAGGCAAGAACAACCACCGTCCACACTGCTGACTGTAACTCAAAAGAGAAGTCTACCAACTCTGACATCTGAAGCAGGATTGATGCGGTGATAGGAACACGTTGAACAACAGCGGTGCCTAAGGTTTTCTTCAACCCTTCCAATACAAATTTGATCAAGAACGAGTTCCTGAAGCCAGAATCATAGCCAAAGCACTCATGAAGCATCACAATTGATGACAGGTAGTTATTTACAGTTGAGTACTTGGCGCACTGGGCTTTGAAGACTCTTGAAGAATCTTTTGAAGAATCTTGCGACTGTTTGGTCCGAGGCCGGCAATGCTACCAACCCGTATGAGTAACAAAATTTGAAGAAGGTGGACCATTGGGAGCCTTTGTATTAGCCTTTGTATTAGTTGCCCAGGGTGCAGATACCACACATGATACATCTCTATCCAAATCTTCCAATGAGACATAGATACTTGGATAAGACATGATTTAACACCCCAGAGTGTGCATTAACACATGAACTCCTTTTACATGACATGTTACCCCCCCATGGAGGGGGGTAACATGACATGGGGGGAGGGGGGTAACATGACATGGGGGGGGGAGGGGGGTAACATGACATGGGGGGATGGGGGGTAACATGACATGGGGGGGGAGGGGGGGTAACATGACATGGGGGAGGGGGGGGTAACATGATATGGGGGAGGGGGGGGTAACATGATATGGGGGGAGGGGGGGGTAACATGACATGGGGGAGGGGGGGGTAACATGATATGGGGGAGGGGGGGTAACATGATGTGGGGGGAGGGGGGGGGGGTAACATGACATGGGGGAGGGGGGGTAACATGATATGGGGGGAGGGGGGGTAACATGACATGGGGGGGAGGGGGGGTAACATGACATGGGGGGAGGGGGGTAACATGACATGGGGGGAGGGGGGGGTAACATGACATGAGGGGAGGGGGGGTAACATGATATGGGGGGAGGGGGGGTAACATGACATGGGGGGGGAGGGGGGGGGGTAAAAAATGCCCCATAAAAGCATGACGTCATTTGTTGATGGCCCCTTAGATTTGGATAACCAACTATGATATAGATTTGTTTTGGTTGTCACCAAGGTTGTTACCAAGGTTTGGTTGTTACTAGGGTCATAACATATGTATATAGTTGCACATGTGACATTGACTGAACTAATGATGATGTCACTAAGCTAAACATTGCTGTACCATATTACCTCATATAGTGGCACATGTGCAGTACTGTATTACCTCATATAGTGAAATTAACTGAAGTAACATGATATGGGGGGGGGGATTTATTGTGAGGTTACTCTGCCAAACATTCTTCTATAATCTACAACTTTATATTCAACAGCTGGCCATGGCTACCCAAGTGTACCCCAACAGGGCTTATGAGGAGGACATAGACTCCTCCTACCTTCACCCCATCAGTGAAGCCTCTGACCAGACACACAGTAGGGGCGCGGATTCCATCATTGAGCCTTATCTTATTGAGTACCTTGATCCTCATGTGTATGAGGAAATTGACGATGAGATCAATGAGCCGCCAAGTTCCCCACCAGATGTGCCTCATCGTTATGAGCACCTCCAGATGAGGAGACGTGAATCAGACCCCTGCCCGGCAAACATCGCACCCCACCCTGCAGACAGCCCCCCCGCACAAGGGGGATGCAAGGCTCCCAGATGGTACATATCGGTCCTCATTGCTATTGGACTGTTCATCCTTATTGGAGTAACCATTGCAGTGGTGGCCATATTTGTGCTTGTGGGCAAAGGTGAGACATTTATCCAGTGGATTTATTACACACTTTTCTCATTTCTCTGTTCTGCTTTTCTTCTCTTTTACCAACTCTCATCTGTATATTGCCATGTTGTCATGAATATGTCCAAAGCCAAGGCAGATGTAATTCATATTTACAGACCAACAGACACAGGGCAACATCTCCTGAAATTTTAAATGATAAAGTCATGCTTAGCATCAACTAAAATTAACATTTTACAATTTCAGGCGAAGCAGGCATGCCAGACAGTACCACAGCTATGTCATCACCTTCATCCCCAGGTAAGAAAAATTATGTAAACTAACTTTGTATAAACATGTTCCCCCATAGACCGCTGTAGACGTTTGCATAAATGGACTTCTATAGACAGCTAGAGATCTATGTATTCCGTTGTAGGTACACATCTAACATATGAGACTTTAGTGGGCACTCACACTGTGTATTCTGTTGTAGGTACAACTCTAACATATGAGACTTTAGTGGGCACTCACACCATGTATACTGTTGTAGGTACAACTCTAACATATGAGACTTTAGTGGGCACTCACACTGTGTATTCTGTAGTAGGTACAACTCTAACATATGAGACTTTAGTGGGCACTCACACTGTGTATTCTGGTGTAGGTACAACTCTAACATATGAGACTTTAGTGGGCACTCACACTGTGTATTCTGTTGTAGGTACAACTCTAGCATATGAGACTTTAGTGTGCACTCACACTGTGTATGCAGAACAAGTGTACAACCTCATCACTTTAACTCATGATTTAACGTAATAAACCTAGATCAGTCACACAATTACCGTTAATCTTGTGAAGATAATAACTTGTTCTTTGAAAAGCAATATGGTTTAAGAAAGGAGAGGTCATTCCAGCATGCCCACATTGATTTTATGAATGAAGTTTATCGCCATCTGAATGACAAATCATATAAAAAGCTTTTGACACAGTTAACCACAATAGACTATTATTAAAATTAGAACAATATGGTATTACAAATATATAACTATTATGGTTCAAGAATTACCTATATAATCGGAAACAATTAGTAAAAGTAAATAATATAGAGTCAACAGAAGGCGAAATAACATATGGAGTACCACAGGGCACTATCCTGGGTCCTGTCTTGTTCTCAATTTATATTAATGACTTAAATATGGTTGTGGAAAAATGTACAGTCCAGCACTACGCAGATGATACTATTCTATACTGCCACAATAAGAACCTTGAGAATGTAAATCAAAACATACAACATGACCTGGACAGAATTGGCCTATGGTGTAGACTAAATGAAATATCCATAAATACTTCGAAAAGCAATGTTATGCAATTTTCAATGTCAAACACAGAAATTAAAGAAAAAAGTATCATAATCATATCACTGGGAAATAATATCCTGAATTCAGTAGATGAATATAAATATCTTGGCCTAACCATGGACTCAAACCTCTCCTTCAAGAAACATATAAATATTATCAGAAATAAAGTTAGTACTATTGTATAAAGTGAGGCATTGTTTAACAGAGAAGAGCAAAAAAGACCTATATAAAATTACCATTCTCCCACACTTCGATTTTTGTGATTATTTGTATGATTCCGGACCAAAATCACTACTTGGTAAGCTCCAGTCCTTACAAAACTCAGCACTTAGAATCATTTTTGGTAAAACAAAATACACGAATGTGGATCAAGAACATTTAGACCTGAACATATTACACATAGACAAGAGGAGACAAAAACATATAATTAATTTAAGCCACTTCATGGCTACAGATGAAACCAATTTGGATAACAGAAAAAATTCAACTAGAAGTCATGCCCAAGGCAGACGTAATTTAAAATTATTACAACCAAAATCGACAAAAATTCGAAATTTGTTCACCTATAAATCAGCTAAATATTGGAATTCCCTTGATACTCATGCTCACCAGGTACAGGACCGGAAAACTTTTAGCAAAATTATTCACACCTGTTTAAATACAATTGAAATACTATAGATCGTCCCCTACCATTGTACCAAACTCTGTATATGTTACCCTACCTATGTCATGATCTATTGCAGATCTTACATTTTATTTATTCTATTTTGTCACTATTGTATTTCTAATATGTATTTTTTTTTTTTTATTTTTTAAAAATGTTTATTCGACAAGATTTCACATGATGTGATACATTTCAATCGCCGACAAAAATTTAAATCCCATATACTATTATCATTTATAACTAACTTTCAACTTAATCTTTTACTTCTTTTACCAATTTACACCATTAAGACTTTATACAGTTTCTATACTACGATTTCATACATTACTAATATAAATCAGACAACTCCATATTTTGTTATGTCTGTATAATACTTCTTGGTCTGGACCAACTGTATAAACTAGCCTTGAAATTTCTATTGTAGTATTCTATTGTAAATTTGTTTCGGCAATCACCAACCACCCAGGAACCCAGTGGAAGACTTGGAACATAGGTTTCAAAACTGGGCCCTCCTTTTTGTAATCACCATTGCTGCAAAAAAAAATGTTTTGAATTGAATTGAATTGAATAAATCCTGGAACCACATCGAGAACATAACTCTCACGATTCACACCTGATTTGATGCAATTTTTTGAATAGGGGAGTTGCATGTCTTATTGCACATGTCTGTCACAGTGCAAGCTTGTATAGATCATTTATGAAAACCAAATTCATGATTGGAAAGATGAAGGCTTTGATAATATCCCATGCTGAAGATGTTTTCTTTAGATCTACTGTACCATTACTCTCATAATTCCATGCGAATCAAGATTCAAAATGGCAGCTATGCAACTCCACTATTAATGAACTTCTGAAGTTTAATTGATATGTTTGGTTATCAAAGGGAAATATATATAGAATGAGTAAACTTCATACATTATATTTCTGCAGATTAGATATTCTAAATGATTGTGTTGTGTATCTTGTACTGAAGTTTTGATTATGTTTGTGTCAGGCGACAACAAATGTGACGCTATTCCATGTAGAAATGGTGGGACGTGCAACACACAGGAGTTTGACCCTGGATACTACTGCTGGTGCAGCGCCGGGTTCACTGGAGACAATTGTGATATGGCACTCAGTGAGTAAAAGATTCTCCCTATCATGACCTGCATTGTACTAATAATAACCTGCGTTGTACCTATCATATTCTGCATTGTACTTATCATAACCTGCATTGTACTTATCATAACCTGTATTGTACTCATCATAACCTGCATTATACTTATCATAACCTGCATTGAACTATCATTACCTGCATTGTACTTATCATAACCTGCATTGTACTTATCATAACCTGTATTGTACATATCATAACCTGCATTGTACTTATCATAACCTGTATTGTACATATCAAAACCTGCATTATACTTATCATAACCTGTATTGTACATATCATAACCTGCATTATACTTTTCATAACCTGTATTGTACATATCATAACCTGCATTATACTTTTCATTACCTGCGTTGTACCTATCATATTCTGCATTGTACATATCATAACCTGTATTGTACATATCATAACCTGCATTGTACTTATCATAACCTGTATTGTACATATCATAACCTGCATTATACTTATCATAACCTGTATTGTACATATCATAACCTGCATTATACTTTTCATAACCTGTATTGTACATATCATAACCTGTACTATACTTATCATAACCTGTATTGTACATATCATAACCTGCATTATACTTATCATAACCTGTATTGTACATATCATAACCTGCATTATACTTATCATAACCTGTATTGTACATATCATAACCTGCATTATACTTTTCATAACCTGTATTGTACATATCATAACCTGCATTATACTTTTCATTACCTGCGTTGTACCTATCATATTCTGCATTGTACATATCATAACCTGTATTGTACTTATCATAACCTGCTTTGAACTATCATTACCTGCATTGTACTTATCATAACCTGCATTGTACTTATCATAACCTGCATTGTACTTATCATAACCTGTATTGTACTTATCATTACCTGCATTGAACTATCATAACCTGCATTGTACTTATCATAACCTGCATTGTACTTATCATAACCTGTATTGTACTTATCATAACCTGCATTGTACTTATCATAACCTACATTGTACTTATCATAACCTGCATTGTACTTATCATAACCTGTATTGTACTTATCATAACCTACATTGTACTTATCACAACCTGCATTGTACTTATCATAACCTGCATTGAACTATCATAACCTGCATTGTACTTATCACAACCTGCATTGTACTTATCATAACCTACATTGTACTTATCATAACCTGCATTGAACTATCATAACCTGCATTGTACTTATCACAACCTGCATTGTACTTATCATAACCTACATTGTACTCAGCATAACCTGCATTGTACTTATCATAACCTGTATTGTACTTATCATAACCTACATTGAACTTATCATAACCTGCATTGTACTTATCATAACCTGTATTGTACTTATCATAACCTGCATTGTACTTATCATAACCTGCATTGTACTTATCATAACCTGTATTGTACATATCATAACCTGCATTGTACTTATCATAACCTGCATTGAACGTATCATAACCTGCATTGTACTTATCATAACCTTCATTGTACTTATCATAACCTGCATTATACTTATCATAACCTGCATTGTACTTATCATAACCTGCATTGAACTATCATAACATGCATTGTACTTATCATAACCTGCATTGTACTTATCATAACCTGCATTGTACTTATCATAACCTGCATTGTACTTATCATAACCTGTATTGTACTTATCATAACCTGTATTGTACATATCATAACCTGCATTGAACTATCATAACCTGCATTGTCAATATCATGACCTGCATTGTACTTATCATAACCTGCGTTGTACTTATCATAACCTGCATTATACTTATCATAACCTGCATTGTACTTATCATAACCTGTATTGTACATATCATAACCTGCATTGAACTATCATAACCTGCATTGTCAATATCATGACCTGCATTATACTTATCATAACCTGTATTGTACTTATCATAACCTGCATTGTACTTATCATAACCTGCATTGTACTTATCATAACCTGCATTGTACTTATCATAACCTGTATTGTACTTATCATAACCTGCTTTGTACTTATCATAACCTGCATTGTACTTATCATAACCTGCATTGAACTATCATAACCTGCATTGTCAATATCATGACCTGCATTGTACTTATCATAACCTGCATTGTACTTATCATAACCTGCATTGTACTTATCATAACCTGCATTGTACTTATTATAACCTGCATTGTACTTATCATAACCTGTATTGTACATATCATAACCTGCATTGTACTTATCATAACCTGCATTGAACGTATCATAACCTGCATTGTACTTATCATAACCTTCATTGTACTTATTATAACCTGCATTGAACTATCATATTCCGTATTGTACTTATCATAACCTGTATTGTACTTATCATAACCTACATTGAACTTATCATAACCTGCATTGTACTTATCATAACCTGTATTGTACTTATCATAACCTGCATTGTACTTATCATAACCTGCATTGTACTTATCATAACCTGTATTGTACATATCATAACCTGCATTGTACTTATTATAACCTGCATTGAACTATCATATTCCGTATTGTACTTATCATAACCTGTATTGTACTTATCATAACCTACATTGAACTTATCATAACCTGCATTGTACTTATCATAACCTGTATTGTACTTATCATAACCTGCATTGTACTTATCATAACCTGCATTGTACTTATCATAACCTGTATTGTACATATCATAACCTGCATTGTACTTATCATAACCTGCATTGAACGTATCATAACCTGCATTGTACTTATCATAACCTTCATTGTACTTATCATAACCTGCATTATACTTATCATAACCTGCATTGTACTTATCATAACCTGCATTGAACTATCATAACATGCATTGTACTTATCATAACCTGCATTGTACTTATCATAACCTGCATTGTACTTATCATAACCTGCATTGTACTTATCATAACCTGTATTGTACTTATCATAACCTGTATTGTACATATCATAACCTGCATTGAACTATCATAACCTGCATTGTCAATATCATGACCTGCATTGTACTTATCATAACCTGCGTTGTACTTATCATAACCTGCATTATACTTATCATAACCTGCATTGTACTTATCATAACCTGTATTGTACATATCATAACCTGCATTGAACTATCATAACCTGCATTGTCAATATCATGACCTGCATTATACTTATCATAACCTGTATTGTACTTATCATAACCTGCATTGTACTTATCATAACCTGCATTGTACTTATCATAACCTGCATTGTACTTATCATAACCTGTATTGTACTTATCATAACCTGCATTGTACTTATCATAACCTGCATTGTACTTATTATAACCTGCATTGTACTTATCATAACCTGTATTGTACATATCATAACCTGCATTGTACTTATCATAACCTGCATTGAACTATCATATTCTGCATTGTACTTATCATAACCTGCATTGTACTTATCATAACCTGCATTGTACTTATCATAACCTGTATTGTACATATCATAACCTGCATTGAACTATCATAACCTGCATTGTCAATATCATGACCTGCATTGTACTTATCATAACCTGCATTATACTTATCATAACCTGCATTGTACTTATTATAACCTGTATTGTACTTATCATAACCTGTATTGTACATATCATAACCTGCATTGAACTTATCATAACCTGCATTGTACTTATCATAACCTGCATTGTACTTATCATAACCTGTATTGTACTTATCATAACCTGCATTGTACTTATCACAACCTGCATTGTACTCATCTAACCTGCATTGTACTTATCATAACCTGCATTGTACTTATCATAACCTGCATTGTACTTATCATAACCTGCATTGTACTCATCATAACCTGCATTGTACTTATCATAACCTGTATTGTACTTATCATAACCTGCATTGTACTTATCATGACCTGCAATGTACTTATCATAACCTGCATTGTACTTATCATAACCTGTATTGTACTTATCATAACCTGCATTGTACTTATCACAACCTGCATTGTACTCATCTAACCTGCATTGTACTTATCATAACCTGCATTGTACTTATCATAACCTGTATTGTACTTATCATAACCTGCATTGTACTTATCATAACATGCATTGTACTTATCATAACCTACATTGTACCTATCATAACCTGCATTATACTTATCATAACCTGCATTGTACTTATTATAACCTGTATTGTACTTATCATAACCTGTATTGTACTTATCATAACCTGCATTGTACATATCATAACCTGCATTGTACTTATCATACCCTGCATTGTACTTATCATGACCTACATTGTACTCATAATAACCTGCATTGTACTTATCATAACCGGCATTGTACTCATCATAACCTGCATTGTACTTATCATAACCTATATTGTACTCATCTAACCTGCATTGTACTTATCATAACCTACATTGTACTTATCATAACCTGCATTGTACTTATCATAACCTGTATTGTACTTATCATAACCTGCATTGTACTTATCATAACCTGTATTGTACATATCATAACCTGCATTGAACTATCATAACCTGCATTGTCAATATCATGACCTGCATTGTACTTATCATAACCTGCATTATACTTATCATAACCTGCATTGTACTTATTATAACCTGTATTGTACTTATCATAACCTGTATTGTACATATCATAACCTGCATTGAACTTATCATAACCTGCATTGTACTTATCATAACCTGCATTGTACTTATCATAACCTGTATTGTACTTATCATAACCTGCATTGTACTTATCACAACCTGCATTGTACTCATCTAACCTGCATTGTACTTATCATAACCTGCATTGTACTTATCATAACCTGCATTGTACTTATCATAACCTGCATTGTACTCATCATAACCTGCATTGTACTTATCATAACCTGTATTGTACTTATCATAACCTGCATTGTACTTATCATGACCTGCAATGTACTTATCATAACCTGCATTGTACTTATCATAACCTGTATTGTACTTATCATAACCTGCATTGTACTTATCACAACCTGCATTGTACTCATCTAACCTGCATTGTACTTATCATAACCTGCATTGTACTTATCATAACCTGTATTGTACTTATCATAACCTGCATTGTACTTATCATAACATGCATTGTACTTATCATAACCTACATTGTACCTATCATAACCTGCATTATACTTATCATAACCTGCATTGTACTTATTATAACCTGTATTGTACTTATCATAACCTGTATTGTACTTATCATAACCTGCATTGTACATATCATAACCTGCATTGTACTTATCATACCCTGCATTGTACTTATCATGACCTACATTGTACTCATAATAACCTGCATTGTACTTATCATAACCGGCATTGTACTCATCATAACCTGCATTGTACTTATCATAACCTATATTGTACTCATCTAACCTGCATTGTACTTATCATAACCTACATTGTACTTATCATAACCTGCATTGTACTTATCATAACCTGTATTGTACATATCATAACCTGCATTGTACTTATCATAACCTGCATTGAACATATCATAACCTGCATTGTACTTATCATAACCTTCATTGTACTTATCATAACCTGCATTATACTTATCATAACCTGCATTGTACTTATCATAACCTGCATTGAACTATCATAACATGCATTGTACTTATCATAACCTGCATTGTACTTATCATAACCTGCATTGTACTTATCATAACCTGCATTGTACTTATCATAACCTGTATTGTACTTATCATAACCTGTATTGTACATATCATAACCTGCATTGAACTATCATAACCTGCATTGTCAATATCATGACCTGCATTGTACTTATCATAACCTGCGTTGTACTTATCATAACCTGCATTATACTTATCATAACCTGCATTGTACTTATCATAACCTGTATTGTACATATCATAACCTGCATTGAACTATCATAACCTGCATTGTCAATATCATGACCTGCATTATACTTATCATAACCTGTATTGTACTTATCATAACCTGCATTGTACTTATCATAACCTGCATTGTACTTATCATAACCTGCATTGAACTATCATAACCTGCATTGTCAATATCATGACCTGCATTGTACTTATCATAACCTGCATTGTACTTATCATAACCTGCATTGTACTTATCATAACCTGCATTGTACTTATTATAACCTGCATTGTACTTATCATAACCTGTATTGTACATATCATAACCTGCATTGTACTTATCATAACCTGCATTGAACTATCATATTCTGCATTGTACTTATCATAACCTGCATTGTACTTATCATAACCTGCATTGTACTTATCATAACCTGTATTGTACATATCATAACCTGCATTGAACTATCATAACCTGCATTGTCAATATCATGACCTGCATTGTACTTATCATAACCTGCATTATACTTATCATAACCTGCATTGTACTTATTATAACCTGTATTGTACTTATCATAACCTGTATTGTACATATCATAACCTGCATTGAACTGATCATAACCTGCATTGTACTTATCATAACCTGCATTGAACTATCATAACCTGCATTGTCAATATCATGACCTGCATTGTACTTATCATAACCTGCATTGTACTTATCATAACCTGCATTGTACTTATCATAACCTGCATTGTACTCATCATAACCTGCATTGTACTTATCATAACCTGTATTGTACTTATCATAACCTGCATTGTACTTATCATGACCTGCAATGTACTTATCATAACCTGCATTGTACTTATCATAACCTGTATTGTACTTATCATAACCTGCATTGTACTTATCACAACCTGCATTGTACTCATCTAACCTGCATTGTACTTATCATAACCTGCATTGTACTTATCATAACCTGTATTGTACTTATCATAACCTGCATTGTACTTATCATAACATGCATTGTACTTATCATAACCTACATTGTACCTATCATAACCTGCATTATACTTATCATAACCTGCATTGTACTTATTATAACCTGTATTGTACTTATCATAACCTGTATTGTACTTATCATAACCTGCATTGTACATATCATAACCTGCATTGTACTTATCATACCCTGCATTGTACTTATCATGACCTACATTGTACTCATAATAACCTGCATTGTACTTATCATAACCGGCATTGTACTCATTATAACCTGCATTGTACTTATCATAACCTGTATTGTACTCATCTAACCTGCATTGTACTTATCATAACCTACATTGTACTTATCATAACATACATTGATTGATTGATTGAAAACTTTCATTGCTATCAGGTAGCCAATTAGAGGGGGGGTATTCTCCGGCAGATGGGAGGTGTTCCAGCCCATTAATTTTCTGTTACATTTGCTGGTAGTGGAGTAACAGTACCATCTCAGTCGTAGACTGTCGATGGGTCTCCACTTATTTCCAATGTTGAGTTTTCAAATACTATATTTATGAGAAACAATGTGCCTTGAAGAGACAATAGATAAGTACTCGTTGCTGAAGTTTTACATTGTAACAAATAATAATGATTACTCCAAGAGGTATACTTATACATTCAAAAGTTATAAATATTACTGACAATACCATTTTATGACAAGGTTAGATAAAGTATTGGTCTTGCCAAATATATGTCGACATGGCTCGGGCTTTAAAGACTTTAGGATCAATGGTTCGGTGGGCCACCGTAGGCAATCTATTCCAGGATGTGGAAATTCTGTTGTAGACAGATTTTCGGATTTACTCTGTTTTCGGGGTAATTTGTTTTAGCAATTTACGGCCCATCTCAAAATTTCTAGTGTTAATCAATCTCAAATCGATGTTAGTAGGGTTTTGTGCACTACGGTGACCCGCTTGTAACAGATGTAACCGTCTATGGAACTTCAAGGGCAGGAGTCTCTTATTTATGTGTAATTTGTCTACATTTGCACAGGGCGGAAGCCTGTATATGGTTCTAAGTATTCGGTTTTGAAGTATTTGAAGTTTGTGGACATTAGTAGTACTATGGGAGTCAAGTAATATGTCGGCTTGATCGAGCACAGGCAGTACCTTTACTTTATAGATTAGAAGTAGTACTTGCTGGGGAATTTTGTCTTTCAATTTCGTGAATTGCCAACTTTTGTAGCTTAGAAGTTTAGTGGATTTTGATACTTGCTTGTTGAATTTTAGGGTACTGTCCAACTCGGTTCCCAAATACTTGTAACTAAATACATCTTCTAGATTTGTACCATTAAGGAATAACCTATGGTCTGGATCAAAGGCTTGGTTTTGGGCTACCCAGCTTGACCTGAGGGAGAGGCGGGGGAAGATGGTTTGGATTTTTGTTTTGTTCAAGTTCAGTGAAATTTGATTTAATTCACACCAGGTGCTTAGATTATTGAGGTTGGATTGTAAATTCAGTGTGATATTTGCTAAGTTTTGTCCAGAGGTGTAAATAATATTGTCGTCCGCAAACATTTGAATAGTAGCATTTTCGATAATAAGGGGGAGATCGTTGATATATAAGTTGAAAAGAACTGGTCCAAGTGTTGTGCCTTGCGGTACTCCACAGTTAACTGGACTAGGTGCAGATAGGGTATTGTTGACGTAGACTTGTTGCTTGCGGTTAGATAGGTAATTCTTAAACCACTGGAGTTCAAGTCCTTGAATACCATAACTTTCAAGTTTGATTAGTAAGCGGGTGTGGTTAACCATGTCAAAAGCCTTCCTCAGTTCAAGGTAGGCAGCCCTTACAGTGTTGCCCTCATTCAGTGCTTTATAGACATTCGAAAGGTATGTTACTAACGCATCTTGCATGGACTTGCCCGCCCTGAAGCCGTATTGGTGGTTGTATAATAAGTTAAACTCTTCAAGATAAGTGGATAATTGCTGGTGCATGACTTTTTCTAGTATCTTTGCCGGTAGTTGGATCATTGAAATGGGTCTATAATTTCCTGGGTCGGTGACGACTCCTGCTTTAAACAAGGGGGTAACACAAGACTGTTTCCAAGTCACTGGAATGTTTGCGGTAGTAATGGTTTGGTCTATAATCTGCTTAAACTGAGGGGCAAGGGTTTGGAGCGCTATTTTTAGGAGCCAAGCAGGTAAGTCATCAATTCCTGACGATTTACTAGAAGGTATGCTCTTAATAATCCCAGTAAGGTTTTGAGGGGTAATTGGAAGGTATTTGAATTTTGAAGTTCCTAGCTTGATGATTAATTTTGTGATGGAGGGCCTTGGCCCTGTCCAAGAGTATAGGGTTTTTAAAGCGCTTGGCTGCTTTAAACAGATTATCCCTTGTTCGCATTTGTGCAAAGAGGTCACCGGTTATCCATTCTTTTCGAGCTTTTACGTTAGTAAAGGTTTTTAGGGGGCAAGTTTTGTTTACTAATTTAATAATTTGTTGTAGCATATTCGTGCAGTTTGTCTCTGGGTTTGGGGAAGAAATAATGTTAGCCCAGTCTAGATTCCTAAGTGTATCCTCAAAAACTTCTTGGTTGAAGTGCGTGTACGATCTACATTTGAAAGAGATTCTACGATATAGTTCTTTTGCTTTTTTAATAATAATGAAAGTAGGTTTGTGGTCGCTTATATTCACATCTATTAAGCCACAATTGCTTAATATTTTTGAGTTAGTGAATATTAGGTCAATGGTTGTCTCAGAGGAGGTTGTTACTCTGGTGGGTAAAGATATGAGTTGCTTCATAGAAGCATTGTGCTCGATAGACAGTAATAGTGATTTTGAGGAGGAAGGTTTCGAATAAGTCACATTAAAGTCTCCAACCATGATTCTATCTTGGTTGCTAGGGGAGTTTTCTATAACGTTTTGTATAATTGCAAGTGCTGCTGGGAGATTTCCTGATGGGGGGCGGTATGAATTATGTATTGTTACTTCCTTAAACTGGTTCAGTTGAATGGTAATAGTTTGTATCTCAATATCATTTGTGCTAACTTGGGAGTCGTCACCGCCCATGGTCACCTTAAATCTATCTAAGACATATATAGCAAGTCCACCTCCGGTTTTCTTATGGGTTTGTCTATCAAGTCTATATATTTTATAGTCAGGTATGTTAACAAGTTCATCGTAGATTTTTCCATTAAGCCATATTTTATTCAGGCATAGGACATCAGGTTGCAATTTTGATAGGATAACCTCAAGTTCGCTAGTTTTATTTAATAGACTTCTTATATTAAGTGAGAGGAGTTTAAATCCTCTTAGAGATTTAAAGTTAATAAAATCATCAAGTGTTATAAGTTCATTCTTTATGCTACCAAGGCTTGTGCTTTCGCTTATGTTGCAGCTATTGGGTACAACATCACTGCCAGGACATATCCTTACTAATTAATACAATTATATGTGCTAATTAGCGCAGGCATGGAACAAGTATAAAACAATAACAATGTTTGTGCCCAAAACTGGGGATTCTCGTACCAACAAGATTGCAGGGTGATTATGACTCACCAGGGGGTACAAAAATCAATGGATGGGCGTGAAACAATATATATGTTTGCAACCAAAATATAGATTCTTGTACCAACAGAACAAGGAGAAGGTGGTTCGCCTAGGTGATATAGGCGTCAGAGGGGTACAGAGAAATCAACTGTATGGGGTCAAACTTTGGAAAGCTTTAACGTTGATAAAAAATTACAATACATATATATGACCCAAGTGTGTGGGTTATTATACCTCAGCTCATAAGAAAAAAGTTTAAGAAATAACAGTGGTAATAGTAACAACATTAGTAACAGATTTCACTCAGAACCAGAAGTAGTCATTTGGCATGGAACATATTGTTATTTTATAGGTTGCTTCGTAGAAACATTACCCAATTTTAGATTGTTAGGTCATGTATGAAAAGGCACTTATCAGTTTATAGGAGATGGAGATTCAGGATGGTTTTTGCCAGATGCTTGGCCCAGAAGGTCAGTCCCTTTTGCTCGAGGTGGCAGCCGTCAACCGCTAATTTCATGTAGCTGAAAAGCTTACACTTTCTGGCGTTATGATGGATGAAATCGTGTAAGTTGGGCGTTGGTAGGGAGTTGGAGGAATTTTTCCTGGCTGTGAGTTGGTTGATTCTGGTTATGGTTTCATTGAGCTGTTGCTGGCATGGGTCTTCATAGCCGATTTCCTTTGTGTTGTACCAGCCCAGGTGCATGCCTGTGACTGTACCGAAGCAGATGGGGGCAGTGAAGGAGTATAGGATATCTTTAGTGTAGGCTTCCACATAACCAAGATCTTGTTCGTAGGCCTCAGCTGCCTGGGCTACGGAGTTGTGAGCTATGTGGACTTCCTTATTTTTTTGGTTTTTCCTTATGACTGTGCATAGCCCAGACACAAAGATAATTGCAATTGGTCTGACGCGGAATATTGTGTCAGCAGCAAGGTGAGCCGACATCTTGAGGGATGCTCCAGGGTAGGTCAGTACTCGAACTCTCACGTAGATATGGTGTGGAAGAAACTGACAGAGGTACGGTGCGAGTCCCCTCGTTTGACTATCCCCGATAACCAGTATAGGGCGTTGTGCCATGGTTAATAGTCAATTCTATAAAATGAATAGAATAGGACAAATCACACACATTGGGCCTATACAATTGTGACTAGGAGTTAAAGTGTTGCTTTAGACCCTTCAGAATAACGCCGAACCGGTTCTCGCCTCGTGTAGACAATGTCGGGTCAAAATCTGTGTCAAATAGGCGATAGCCGGTCCCCCAAACTCGGTCCAAAGTCATTTCGTAGAAATGTTCATATTGGTTATCGGTGAGTTTCTTCCTGATATCTAAATGCTGCGCAAATTTAGACCGGACTATGTCAGTTAAGATATCTTTCTCACCTTTTACCCAGTCCTCGGTGGTTGTTATGTTTGACGACTTCTTCTTCACCTCATACGGGTTGTCTGTGGCGTGGATTTCAAGGGACAGTTGCGTATTATTTGGTGACTTGTTCGAGATTACCTTTGTGAATTGTAAGGCTTGTTCGACAATCTACCATTATACCAAAAACAATCTACCATTATACCAAAAATCCCTTTGGTAAAAATTAGAAAGATAACATTGTTCACCTTGGAAGCCCACTCCCTTCGAGTCGGTAAATACTTGCATTTTAAAGTCCTCGGGCCTAGCTCCGCTTGGCAGAAGGTCAAGGTTGGAGGTTGTGTATTGTTTACCTTTGTACAGCATGTAGGTTTGTCGCACGATGGGGGCGTGGTCCTTGTCGATCGTTGCCAGTTTTTTGGCGCATTTCTTGATAAGGCTGTTTTTCTTTTGGACAATATCAGGAAGGTCCTTGTTAATCCATAGGTGAGGATTCTGGCAGTGGGCTTTGATCTCTTTTGCCGAGCTTAGAACTGCATCTTTCAGCTTCATTTTTTGTTTTTTACAATTTTATTTATACTGGGTGTGCAAAATCCCAAAAATAGGGTTTTTCACAAGCCCCAGCTAAAACGGAATGCATACAATTTACATTATTTGTCGTACTGTGTACATATATACAACAAAAGGTTTGATTAAGAAAGGTGCTATACATTGGTTTGATACATTGCTATCGGAGGTTGCACTTTGCCACTTGCTCGGAGTGTTAGTGTTCCTCGTATTATTTACAGTATTAAGAGTAATTACGGAAGGAAAGACAAGAAAAGAAAAGAAGGAAAAAAATAATATAAGATAAAATAATAATATAAGATACATAGATAAAAAGAGAAGTCACTTTGCCACTATCCTGGAGTGTTAGTGCTCTCAATACAGTAGATAATGACTAAAAATTTACACACCAATTTGAGTGGTGCGGGGTGGGTGTGAGACATAGTAAAGAAGGCCTAGTCATTGTGAAAAGGAGTGTACAGTAGTTAGTTAGGGAGAGAGATAGTGCTATAATATTTGAAACTTGGTACTGAATTAGTGATGCATCTTCTGTGCGTAGTAAATGATATATTGTATATAGAATATAGGACATATAGGACATCGTGCCACTAACTCTGAGTGTTGATGTCGCATTTATTAAATAAAGGAGACAGACGTCAAGATAAGATAAGATAAGATGTTTTTTATTTGTCATAATCGAAGAGTACATAGTGGGTACAGTCAAGTAGAAATAAAAGAGACAAATTGGTCGACACACCTTTATGATACTGCGAGGTACCATCTCTTCCGGCAGTTACCACAAATTTGGAATAGATTTAGAGTGACTAACCTAGGATGACTTAGTAAAGTGACTATGCAGGAGGGTAAAATTAATAAGTAAATTACCTACTTCCTTTAGACAAGCAGTACAACTTGAATTTACATGTATAGGTATTCAAGGAATATATTAAACAAAACTGTATAAGACATTGTGTCTGTAGGCGTTCATGCAGTACAGTACGAAACATATAATGATAATAAAACTTTTGCATGTAGCATTATGTAGATTACAAGTAAATAACAATGGAATATTTATAACGCACATAATAATATATATATAGTAGATAAAGTGCCTGGTCTTAGATGACCCATGTACTTGGGCAATCCAAGAATGTATGAAAGGCAGTACAAGTAGAGAGTAGAAGTAATATCAAATAGAGTACAGAATTACATGTATTCGATCCAGGTCCTGTACACAGATAACCCATGGGCATGGGTGAACAACAATATAAGTTTCATAACCTAAGTTCATGAGTGAACTGATAATATGAGCTAATGAGATTCAGTAGTTTGTTATACTATTATTTTAAATACCTTATAAATTCGGGCATGTTGTAAGGGAAGGAATAGTTCTATTCCAAGTTTTAATATATGCATAAATGACACACGTAAATAATGTTTTCAATAGTATTCAATTAGACGGGAGATCCATATTCAAGCCAAACCAGACCTCATACGAGCCCGGATCATTGACAGTACATCTCTTCGAAATTCTTTTTTGATTTCAATATTTTGCAGATTTCCCTTTAAATCGTTCCATGCTTTGCAGGCCTTATAAAGGAAACTGTTCCTATATAGGGCTGATTTAGGGTGGATCATTTTGAGGATTTTTCTGTTTTCTGAATGACTCCTCGTGGGTAGGCGTCGTAGGTCTAGGTTTGATTCAGACCTTGCGAGATGGTGTGCGCATTCTAGTATATGGACCTCCCTTCTAATTTCATTCGATAAAATATTCAATTTTTGGAATTCTTTCTCAACACATTGTTTCTTACTAACATTCAGAGCTGCTCTTACAGATGCATTCAGGAGAGATTGCAGTCTTTTTAATTGGTATTTATTTGAACTAGAATAGAATACGTCCCCTCGATCTATTAAGGGGATGATCAGAGTTTTGATGATATCCAATTTCACTTTTTTGGGGAGCATATACCGGGCGTTACCCAAGAGTCTGACCTTCCATCTGACATTGTTGATAACTTTAGTCACCTGACTCCCAAATGACAAGTGTTTGTCAATTGAGAGGCCTAAGTAGTTATATTCTTCAACTCTGAGTATAGGTTCTTTACCCATGGTAAGATTGTGATTATCAGTTTCAGTTCCTGATTTTTTTCTCTGGGTGTTTTTGAAGGTTATATATTTAGTCTTAGAGACATTCATAGAAATTTTGTTTGATTTGCACCAAGTGTCAATCAAGTTTAGATCGTTTTGAAGGTGATTGGAGTTTTGTTCCACAGGTTTTTCACTAATGAATAACACTGTATCATCAGCGTAGTGCTGAATCGTTGAATTTTGGACAACTTGGTGCATATCATTTATGTAAATTGTGAAGAGAATCGGTCCTAAAATTGTTCCTTGGGGTACGCCGAATGTAACCTTACCTTGGGTCGATTTTGAACCATTAACTCTTACACTTTGGGTTCTTCCAGATAGATAGTTTGCAAACCATGTATTTTCATGGTTGCAAATGCCAATTCTTTCCATTTTTTCCAGTAAAATATCATGACTAACAGTATCAAATGCCTTTTTGAAATCAAGGAAGACTGCAGTGGTGACCTCCCCCCGATTTATACTTTCATATATAGGTGACAAAAGATCAATATGGGCTTGATCAACAGAGTGACCTGCGCGGAAGCCATATTGTTTTTGATAATAAATTTTGTTTTCCTCCATAAAGGTAGAGAGTTGGATTTGAACTATTTTCTCCAGAATTTTGGCAGGCATTGAAATACCTGAGATTGGTCTGTAATTATTCGGAGTGTTTTTGGGACCACTTTTGTGAAGCGGGGTCACCACTGCAATCTTAAAAGCATCAGGCACAATACCCGATGACAGAGACAGATTCAGTAAGAAAGACACTTGCATAATCAGAGCCTGGAAACAACCTTTTAGTATTTTTCCTGGAATAGTGTCTATTTCAGAGCTTTTGTGGGGGTCGATTTTTGTAATAATTTTCATAACTTCATTTGGGGTGACTGGCTTAAAGCTAAAGTCATTATAGTTTCTTTTACCTTGGGATAATTGTCGAGCTCTGACCTCATCAGCAGATGCTCTATCAGGCTGAGGTATTTGTCTGGCCAAGGATGGACCAACATCTAAAAAGAAGTTGTTAAACTTAGTGGGAACATCGGAATCATTTATGATTTTATTGTCAGGACCAACTAAGTGAACTGTCCCACTGGATTTACTTTTTTCTGGGCTTAAGACGGTTCGAATCGTTTTCCATATAGCTCTCGGGTTTGCTTTGTCTTTTTGAAGCCTGTCTTTCAGGTAAGCAGCTTTGCTTTTTTTTACAAAGAGAGGTTATTTTGTTACGCAATTCTTTTGCCTCAATCAGGAGGTCTTTATTGTTTGTACGCATAGCTTTTTTGAATAGTTTATCCCTTTTATTCATGAGTGTTGTGATATCTGGAGTCATCCAAATTTGTTTTTTTCTCACTCTGTGAAAACGTTCAACAGGACACATTCGGTCAGTGAATTTCACAATATAATCCAACATAATGTCCCAACAAGTGTTAGGATCGTTACAGTGGAAGAATTCCTCCCAATTTTGGTCTAGTAGAATCTCATTTAGAATCTTCTGGTCAAGGAACCTGGTGTTTCTGGCATCGAATGTACCAGACTCATATTTATTTCTATTCTTTTTTAAGGTAATATAGGTAGGGTAGTGATCTGAGGCTGAATTTTCAATAATCCCAGCTGATTTAACAATTTTCGAATTTGTATATATATGATCGATCAGCGAGGAGGAGGATAAGGTCTTCCTGGTAGGTTCAGTTATGTATTGTATTAGGCCATATTTATCAAATATCGCCTGCAATTCCAAGACCTTGCTACCAGGAGACCTCGCCTCACAGAGATCAATATTGAAGTCACCAGTTACTATGACATCGCCTGTATAATCCAAGTTAGACAATAAGTTTTCAAGCTCTTTTAAGCAAGCACTTACGTTGATTAGTTAGAGTCAAGATTAGAGAGGTTGGGTTTTTTATTTTAGAAAAGAGTTTTGAGCCAGATTTTTTGGTTCGATTTAAATGCTTCAATGGTGCCTATTGATCTCTGCCTAGCCGAGAGTTCATTCCAAGAACGCGCACATTTGATGTGGATTGTGTTCTGGCCATGTTTAGTATGAAATCTTGGGGTCTTTAGGGTAATACCTTCATTTCCTCTGGTGGGTCTAGTTGGGTTGTTTCTTAAATCAGGGTCTTTCGATCTTTTAAAGGCTAGGGCTCTTAAGTGGGTTTTCCTTCTGTTTTCGAGGAGGGGGATTTTGGTTTGCTCATGTAGTAGGTTTGTGGGGGTGTCTAATGGTAAATCAAGGGCAATTTTTAGTGATTTTTTTTGGAGTCTCTGGAGCTTTTGCATTAGTTGAGTATTTGAGTCATGGAGGATGACATCGCAGTAGTCAAAGTATGGTAGGATCTTCATTTTGTAGATTGTTAAGGCTATGGTTTTTATTGATTGGTTTGTGTGAGGTTTGAAACTCATCTTGTCATCAATCAGGAATCCCAGGTATTTATAAGTGGGGACTAATTTTAGTTGTCTATCTTTGTATAACATTTTCTTTCCTTTGCATAATTTCCTGTTTTGTTTGGATCTCGAGATATACATGATATTTGATTTGGCTGTATTAACAAGAAAAAGGTTATTTTTGCACCAGGCATAGAGTGAGTCGATTGATTTCTGCATATTGGCTTATAGGGTGTCTAGTATTTTACCATGAGTGTAGAGTAGTGTGTCATCTGCATATAGGGATATTCTAGTATTTGTGATATTGTGTGTGATGAACATTATGGGACCAATGATAGATCCTTGGGGTACTCCAGTTGTCGTGGGTGCTTTATCAGAAAGTGTATTGTTGACTATTGTAATTTGCTTCCTGTCTTGGAGGTAAGATTTACACCAACACAGGAGTGGGCCTTTGATTCCTGCATGATTCAATTTTGAGGTTAGGATTTTGTGATTTACCAAATCGAACGCTTTGCGAAAGTCAATGAATGAGATGAGTGTGTCTATATTTGAATCAAGGCTCCATGATACTTCATCTGTAAATTTGCTTATGGCATCTACAGTCGAATGACCGGGTCTGAAACCATATTGATGGGTATCTAGAATATTGTACATCTCTAAATAATTGTAGATTCTTTCATGGACGATCCTTTCAATAATTTTGCTGGGTGTAGGTAGGAGTGCAATAGGGCGATAATTATTTATTTTGTTTGGGTTTCCATCTTTGAATAGTGGGATCAGTTTGGCAAGTTTCCATTTTTCAGGGAATATAGCTGTTCTAAAAGAAAGATTAATACAGTGTGTAAATTCTTTGCATAATATAAGCAGTGCTGGTTTTAGGATAGTGTTTGGGAGGTGTTCGATTGATGAGGATTTGCTTGACTCTATTTTTTTGAGAAGGGATCTTACTTCCACTTCCGTGGTAGAGATTTCATGTAAGGAGGTCTGGGCAGGTTGGGTCTGGGGGGACCAATTGGGGAGGACTCCTTCAGTGAGGTTTGAGGCAATGGTCGCAAAATAGTTGTTTATATAGTTTGGTAGTTTCTTATGTTCAATAGGCTCATTTGACGTGTCAGTGAGGTTAATCGATGATGCTCTATTGTTAGTGTGAGATATAGAGTTAATTAATTCCCAGAATTTCTTGGGATCTCTTCTGTTGTGATTCAGTTCATTTGAGATGAAGCTTTTCTTTGCGTTAAACAATGACTTTTTGGCTTGCTTGTTCAGAGATTTCGAAATTTCCCAGTCTATTGGACTTTTTGATTTAATTGCCTTTTTTCTAGCTCTGTTTTTATCCTTTAATTTATCTATGATTTCAGGTGTTATCCATGGGTCATTCTAGTTTGACTTCTTTTTAGTGGGGCCATTTTATTGAGAAGTAAGGTTATTCTGTTGATTATTAATTCCCAAGCTTCATTAGGGCACTGGATATTGAGAAAGGTTTCCCAAGGGTATTCATTTCTAAGCTTGTGAATGAACTCATTTATGTTTAAGTTTCTTATGGACCTAGTCCATTTCAGCACTTTTTCAATTTTAATTTTTGATTTTTTTCTAGTCGTGAAGATTAGTTCATGGTTTGAAAAGAAAATTAGGATCGAGCGTGTGGCGTTTTTTTGGAATTTACCGAGTCTATACGCTGCGTTGACATCATCCATGTCAAACTCGTTTATGATTGGATTTATCAATGCTGTCAGTTTATTGGGGAGATTTTCATTTGTTTCTTCCATCACCCCATCTATGACGAGATTTAATCTTCTCGATTTGACTTCTAACAGCTCAGATTTTTCTTTCTCAATCATTAGTTGGTCACGAAGTTTTAGATTATTTCGATTTGCTTGGGCTAATTGATTTGCAAAACCCACTTTCTTGCCTCTGATTTCATCGAGTTGTTGCTGGATATTAGGTGGGTGTTGGGCTTGCATTATTGGTAATAGAGGGATCGAGGGGGGAGGGGCGGGCTTAGTTGCTTCAATTTTTCGTCTATAATCTTTTAAGCTCTGGTCGATTTCAGACTGTAAATTGGAAAGCTTGTCGGTTGCATCATCTATGGTGGGCTGGATTTTGTCATTGACAATACCTGCTAGATTATCTTCAGAAACTTTAGTTTCAACATCATCCAATCTTCGGTTGAAATCAGATAATTTTTGGTCATAATGTTCCTTGTGAGTAGTGAGATCAGTTGAGAGCAATTTTATATTGCTCGATAGAGTTTCTGTCTGAGAGGATAGGGTTTCAGTCTGAGAGGATAGAGTTTCAGTGAGAGAAGTGAGAGTGGCGGTGTTGTGTCTTTTCAGTTCCGTTAGCATGTTATTTAGCATGATATGGAGTTGTGATTGGTTTAGTGGGGCTGTCATGTTGCCTAAGATGATCCCTTCAGGGGCAGCTCCGGGGGCTGGCATGGCTGTCGCACCCCCTTGAGTATTACCATTCTCGTTTACAACTGGAGCTGTCACTCTTGGTGGAGGAAGGTTTAGAGATTGGGTCAGAAGCTAGTTGGCCTGCATGCGGGTCAGAGTCAATCAATTCGAGGTTGAGTCCTGAGATACCATCGAAAGATTTGTTAGATTCTGGGGATAATGGAGAAGGAGTAATGGCGATCGGGCCGGTGTTATTTTGGGGCTCAGGTGAGCCTTCATTAATTGGGAGTCCATCTTTCTCTAAAATAGGCATTGTTGGAGGTCTACAACTATTGTCACTATTAATTGCGATAGCAGATATATTGTTTGAAGTTTGAACTATTTTGAGGTCGGAGTGTAGACGTTTGAGAGCTCGAGGTAGTGGGTGTATAGGTGCCGGTGTTGTGGAGGGTGAGTCAGCGTTTGTGTTGGGTGAGGTGAGCAATGATTGAGTGGGTACACTCGACCTGCGAATCATTGAGAAAATGTTTGATATAATAGTCACAGTACCTGGCTAGTAGCTAAAAGTTAACTACAAGGGTTCTAGGTCCTTATTAGGTACAATTTCCTTTGGTTATAGATGTATAGGCACAGTTAATAAGTCCATTTGGCAGTAATGTTAGCTGCACCTAGCAATGCACGTCCATAGTGGTTGGCGCCATGTTCTCATTAATGATTGTACTAATCATAACCTGCATTATACTTGTACTAACACCGGCCCGATCGCCATTACTCCTTCTCCTGTACTCCTTCTCCACTCCTTCTGCATTGTACTTTTCATGACCTGCATTGTACTTACCATGACCTACATTGTACTTATCAAAACCCGCACTGTACTTATCATGACCTGCAATGTACTAATCATGACATTCATTGTACTTATTATAACCTGCATTGTACTTATCATGAACTGCATTGTACTTATCATTACCTGCATTGTACATATCATAACCTACATTGTGCTTATCATAACCTGCATTGTACTTATCATGACCTCCATTGTACATATCATAACCTGCACTGTACTTATCATAACCTGCATTGTACTCATTATAACCTGCATTGTACTTATCATAACCTGTATTGTACTTATCACAACCTGCATTGTACTCATCATAACCTGCATTGTACTCATCATAACCTGTATTGTACTTATCATAACCTGCACTGTACTTATCATAACCTGCATTGAACTATCATAACCTGCATTGTACTTATCATAACCTGCATTGTACTTATCATAACCTGCATTGTACTTATCATAACCTGCATTGAACTTATCATAACCTGCATTGTATTTATCATAACCTGCACTGTACTTATCATAACCTGCATTGTACTTATCATAACCTGCATTGTACTTATCATAACCTGCATTGTACTTATCATAACCTGCATTGTACTTATCATAACCTGCATTGAACTTATCATAACCTGCATTGTATTTATCATAACCTGCACTGTACTTATCATAACCTGCATTGTACTTATCATAACCTGCATTGTACTTATCATAACCTGCATTGTACTTATCATAACCTGCATTGTACTTATCATAACCTGCATTGAACTTATCATAACCTGCATTGTATTTATCATAACCTGCACTGTACTTATCATAACCTGCATTGTACTTATCATAACCTGCATTGTACTTATCATAACCTGCATTGAACTATCATAACCTGCATTGTCAATATCATAACCTGTATTGTACATATCATAACCTGCATTGTACTTATCATAACCTGCATTGTACTTATCATAACCTGCATTGTATTTATCATAACCTGCATTGTACTTATCATAACCTGCATTGTACTTATTATAACCTGCATTGTACTTATCATAACCTGTATTGTACTTATCATAACCTGCATTGTACTTATCACAACCTGCATTGTACTTATCATAACCTGCATTATACTTAGCATAACCTGCATTGTACTTATCATAACCTGCATTGTATTTATCATAACCTGCATTGTGCTTGTTATAACCTGCATTGTACTTAACATAACCTACATTGTACTTATCATAACCTGCATTATACTTATCATTACATGCTGTGAGAATTTCAAAGGCAATTTGCCCAGAGATTTGGTCTTCTAGCATAATGAAGCAGTTGGTTGATCATTTTGGTAAACCAACCCAAAAGAATGCAATTCTTTACACTGCAATGAACTTATCTTATCTGCATCCAAAGCTGCTTCATACAAGGATTTCCTGAACCTTAATAAACAATGATATGATTGTGTCTGGTTTATCAAGATTCACTTGTAAATTCACCAGTGAAGCTCTGGGGGGGGGGGCCCATGAATTAAATGTACAACTTAGGAAGCATCATCAATGGGTTAAAAATATTTTAATTGATTTTGTGACACTTGAGTAATGAAGCACAATATATAAGAATTTATCCTATTACTGCGAGATCTTCAATGATTTATAAAGGGAATTATGAAACAGGTTTAACTCAGTAACTTCCGTCAGTTATTATGTAATTACACAGTGTATATATATATAATCCTGAGATATGATCTAAATGTTTGAATGTTTGAATGTTTGCAAGTATTGAAGCCAAACAACTGAATAACCATTTCATTTTGTTGTATTAAGTAACCTTAGAACATGGCCATTTTAAAAAAATATTAGTTAGTAGGTATTACTTATTCTATCCTTGTAGCCTTGTCAATACATTAAATTTACCTTTATCTGCAGCCACCGCCCCAACACCTGCCACCACCACACCTGCCACTACCACACCTTCTCCCATCATTCCAACAAGAGGTGAGTCTCTAACTATAACTTCAGCTAACCCTAGCATCTACCTGTATATTAAGCACTATACACACATACACACAGTCATCAATGTCAACCATTAACCCTATAACACTGCACCAGCAGCCCCTCACTGTCAGCTATTAACCCTATAACAGTGCACCAGCAGCCCCTCAATGTCAGCCATTAACCCTATAACAGTGCACCAGCAGCCCCTCAATGTTAGCCATTAACCCTATAACACTGCACCAGCAGCCCCTCACTGTCAGCTATTAACCCTATAACAGTGCACCAGCAGCCCCTCAATGTCAGCCATTAACCCTATAACACTGCACCAGCAGCCCCTCAATGTCAGCCATTAACCCTATAACACTGCACCAGCAGCCCCTCAATGTCAACCATTAACCCTGTAACACTGCACCAGCAGCCCCTCAATGTCAGCCATTAACCCTATAACACTGCACCAGCAGCCCCTCAATGTCAGCCATTAACCCTATAACACTGCACCAGCAGCCCCTCAATGTCAGCCATTAACCCTATAACACTGCACCAGCAGCCCCTCAATGTCAGCCATTAACCTAAATCATTCCCTATTCATTGTATAGCACTCATGGTAGTCACATACAAGTTATGTTACTGCTTACATGTCACATGTCTTACCATTGTAGAGGCCAAGATGGCGGGATATGTTGAATAAAGGATTTGCAAAAACAAACAAAGAAAACATTTTTCCTCCTCCAAGTCTGACTACCATCAGTGACTACCATGAGTGCTATTCACTAACTAGAGAATGATTTAGGTGTTAAACATATTGTGTGTATTTGACTGCATGTGTTTATATTGCAGGTGACTACATCACCCAGTGTGAGATACCTGCAGGATGGGGATGGGGTGGATCTAAGACTATAGTGGATGTGTGCTGGATGGATGCCACCACCCTGGTGGCTGTACAGTGGGAGGGTAGGCAGGTGTTAAGGTTTACAGTAGGTGGGGAGGGCTGCACACACACTGTGGTGGACAGTGGGTATGCAGCTTCACGTGTGGCATGTGATACCAGCACCAGCACAGTGTATGTTGTAGATAGAACTAATGATACACTGGTGATGTATAACATTAATAACCTTGGTGCTGGTGGTAAGGCATGGCAGCCACAGGGTGTGCAGGAGCCATGGCATATAAGTGTGAATGATATGTATATAGTTGAAGGTGAGGGGGGAGATATAACCCATGTGTCTGTGTACAATAAGCAGCGGGTGCTGCTCCACAAGGCACAGGTGGTTACTACTGCTGTAGATCCATGGTTCACCTACCTGACTGCTGGAGGGGTGTGGGTGGCCACTACACATAGTCATCAGGTAGTTATATACAACATTCACACTAACATGTCACATAGAGTGGGATGGTATGGGAGTGGAGATGGACAGTTTAATAACACACGTGGAGTGAGTGGTGGCCCTAATGATGGGTCACTACTAGTATGTGACAGGTTTAATAACAGGATCAGTGTGTGGAGTGTGGGGGGTGAGTTCATGTCACACCTCACCCTGGTAGGTAAACAGGTGGTGAGGCCATGGGCTATATCAGTGGTTGACAGGCCGGGAGACTCCAGCCTCATGGCTGTCAGTACAGACTATAGTGGTGGTGGTGAGCTACTTATATACAGCCTCCACTGAGACCAGTCATGTGGCCAGTCATTGCCAACATTAACATATTGTACCATCAGCACAATAACATGGTTTCCTACACTATGTGTGTAACTAAATGGTATGTTTGTGGTATTTCAGTGCTATACATATATATAGTCATCTCCTACACTGTGTGTAATTAAATGGTATGTTTGTGGTATTTCAGTGCTATACATATATATAGTCATCTCCTACACTGTGTGTAATTAAATGGTATGTTTGTGATATTTCAGTGCTATACATATATAGAGTCATCTCCTACACTGTGTGTAATTAAATGGTATGTTTGTGGTATTTCAGTGCTATACATATATAGAGTCATCTCCTACACTGAGTGTAATTAAATGGTATGTTTGTGGTATTTCAGTGCTATACATATATATAGTCATCTCCTACACTGTGTGTAATTAAATGGTATGTTTGTGGTATTTCAGTGCTATACATATATAGAGTCATCTCCTACACTGTGTGTAACTAAATGGTATGTTTGTGGTATTTCAGTGCTATACATATATATATAGTCATCTCCTACACTGTGTGTAATTAAATGGTATGTTTGTGGTATTTCAGTGCTATACATATATATAGTCAACTCCTACACTGTGTGTAATTAAATGGTATTTTGTGGTATTTCATCTTGATTTCGAGTTTGAATTGGATTTAGATTTTGAATAGTTTCTGGGTGTGCCAGTCCTATACAGATTTTCAGAAAATGTACAATTCGCAGTCACCAATCTTAAATAACTCAGATTCAAGATGGAAATAAATTTCAAAATACAGTTCAACCTAACCAACCGATTGCTAAGATCACTGCAATGTCAGATATACTCAAATTTACCTTAATATTGGCCATTTTTCAGTCTAATTTAGCAGAATTTACTAAATGTGAACAGCTGCCAATTGTACATTTTCTGAAAATATTATTAAGTAGATACAATAGGACATGTAAGGATGTAACTGTATCATACAAATAGAGGAGCACCAGACTAGACTAGACAACCTAGATCTCCTCTCTCTCCTCTCTCTCATCTCTCTCCCTCTCTCCTCTCTCTCCTCTCTCTCCTCTCTCTCCTCTCTCCTCTCTCTCCTCCCTCTCTCCTCTCTCTCCCCTCTCTCCCTCTCTCTCCTCTCTCTCTCCCTCTCTCTCCTCTCTCTCCTCTCTCTCTCCTCTCTCTCTCCTCTCTCTCCCTCTCTCTCCTCTCTCTCCTCTCTCCTCTCCTCTCTCTCCTCTCTATCCTCTCTCTCCTCTCTCTCTCTCCTCTCCCTCCCTCTCACACCTCTCTCTCCGTCTCTCTCCCTCTCGCTCCCCTCTCTCCTCTCTCCTCTCTCTCACTCTCTCCTCTCTCTCTCCTCTCCCTCTCTCTCCTATCTCTCCTTTCTCTCCTCTCTCTCCTCTCTCTCCTCTCTCTCTCCTCTCTCTCTCCTCTCTCTCCCTCTCTCTCCCCTCTCTCTCCTCTCTCTCCCCCTCTCTCCCTCTCTCTCACTCTCTCTCACTCTCTCTCCCTCTCTCTCTCTCTCTCCTCTCTCTCTCCTCTCTCTCCCTCTTTCTCCTCTCTCTCCCTCTCTCTCCCTCTCTCTCCCTCTCTCTCACTCTCTCTCCTCTCTCTCCCTCTCTCTCACTCTCTCCTCTCTCTCCTCTCTCTCCTCTCTCTCCTCTCTCTCCTCTCTCTCCTCTCTCCTCTCTCTCCTCTCTCTCTCCTCTCTCTCTCCTCTCTCTCCCTCTCTCTCCTCTCTCTCCCTCTCTCTCCCCCTCTCTCACTCTCTCTCACTCTCTCCGCTCTCCCTCTCTCTCCCCTCTCTCTCCTCTCTCTCTCCTCTCTCTCCCTCTCTCTCCCTCTCTCTCACTCTCTCTCACTCTCTCTCTCTCCTCTCTCTCTCCTCTCTCTCTCCTCTCTCTCCCTCTCTCTCCTCTCTCTCCCTCTCTCTCCCTCTCTCTCACTCTCTCCCTCTCTCTCCCTCTCTCTCTCCTCTCTCTCCTCTCTCTCTCCTCTCTCTCCTCTCTCTCCCTCTCTCTCCCTCTCTTTCACTCTCTCTCACTCTCTCCGCTCTCCCTCTCTCTCTCCTCTCTCTCCTCTCTCTCTCCTTTCTCTCCTCTCTCTCCTCTCTCTCTCCTCTCTCTCCCTCTCTCTCCTCTCTCTCCCTCTCTCTCCCTCTCTCTCACTCTCTCCGCTCTCTCTCCCTCTCTCTCTCCTCTCTCTCCTCTCTCTCTCTCCTTTCTCTCCTCTCTTTCCCTCTCTCTCCCTCTCTCTCCCCTCTCCTCTCTCTCCTCTCTCCCCTCTCTCTCACTCTCTCCGCTCTCCCTCTCTCCTCTCTCTCATCTCTCTCCTCTCTCTCTCTCTCCTCTCTCCGCTCTCTCTCCTTCTCTCTCCTCTCTCTCCTCTCTCTCCCTCTCTCTCCCTCTCTCTCCCTCTCTCTCCCTCTCTTTCCCTCTCTCTCACTCTCTCCGCTCTCTCTCCTCTCCTTCTCCTCTCTCTCCTTTCAAAGACTTGTCACAAAGTGCGCGATTTTGATGAATTTTGGCAAACTTCCTCCCAGCTAACATAAATAACTGCTGGAGAGCATTTTGAGAAATCCAAGATGGCCGCCAATGAGACTTCAAATAGCGATAACGCTTGTAGTACAACCAGATTCATCGTTAATTATTGGGTTAATTGATGGACTAAGGAATGCAATAACATCGTGTTCAATGATTAGTGCTGAGTGAATAATAGAGTTTAGTTGTTTGCTGTAGACTTCTTAGTTGTGTACATAAGACAATAATACTTTTCTGGGATTTAACTTGTATTTGTAAAATAGTTATTGTATCAAACATATGTGATGTTTGATATGATAGAATACAATATCAGAGCTGGCACTGCTAAATGTTGATAATTTTGCCAAGTTCTCTAAATATTTCTAAATATTTCTCATGAGCTCTGTATAGCTCTGCGTCCGGATCCATCTCCGGTAAGCCAAGGATATGGTTACCTCCAAGCGTATGAAGTTCCTCCGGATGACACTAAACACTACAGACTTTATTTCCAGTTACACAACTTGAGTAATTCATTATGAATAAACGTGTAATATTAGTCATCCCAGAGTTCAACCATATCACTTGTTCCATACTATATTATTTATGTTCAAGTTATGTCATTATTATATATAGTTAGTTATTCCTGCTTGAGCAATGTTACCTAATGTTTCTCATTACTGTTATACTGTGATGTACCCATTGCTTAATCGTGTTGAGGAGACAAGGTCTTCCACCCAACTCATCAGGAGGAATAAATAGTGAATGGAGAAAGTACTTCTCTCTTCATGTTATATATCGGAGCTGTGTTTGGATTATACAATTGTCGTACACATAATTCCATGATCAAATGCTTGAAATATGATTATATAATGTTACGCAACATGGTATAAGTCATTATTAAATATGAATCTATTATATAAAAACATGAATATGTCTTGTACTAAACATGACAGGTATTTCCTCTAAGAAATAAAGGTTGAAGGTTCATGTACCAGACATGATAATTATCTAATATTTCACATGTTTTCAGGTGTGTCTACAGATGTTATCTTATTAGATCAACATAAAAGCCATGACAGTTGGCGAGCCCTACTGATTCGGCCAAACTGTCTACATATTACGTAATTGCATTATTTAGAGGTTGGTCACATGACAACCACACTGACACACTCTGTGACCACGTGACCGGTAGCCTATTGGCTATGCATATATTATCTTTTGTATTAATGTTTCTCATTGGTTAAGGTATTCCTGTACACCCATTGGTTACCTAACCTGACACACATTGTGAAACAAGTAATGGATAAGAAACAAGCAACGTTGTAACCAAGGTGACGGACATTGTGTACCGCCCATTTATAACAGGTTAAAAAAAAGGAAAACAATGTAGTACAACCGGTGTACAACCGGTGTCAATTGAGCAAGTGAGGTGGTGAGGTGAGGTGGGCCCGCAATGTGCGAGGTGCCACCTGGTGGTTAGCTTGATAACAATATTAATGTATAATATATATATTTATATATACATCACACCTAGTATTGCATTGCATATAAGCCTATGTTCGAGAATAAAGAATTACTTCTCAGATTATTCTGAATCTTATATAACTCTTCCAGCTTATTATTATTCATATCGGTATCCAGCCAATATGACATAGCTCTACCAGATTCCCAGTGAATCGCATATATTACAATATTTCAACCCAACTCTAGTTATCAGTCGCTTTAGTTCTTTCTGCTAATGATATTGATAATTTGATTTAGAAACACCTGTTAGATATCGTTAATATTTACTATCATAGGAGCTACGAGAATACCATGAATATATAACTAGATCCAATCAAATATGTTTTGAAAAAATAGGAATTCGCTTGACCTCATCCTTTCAACTATGATGGCATCTCAAAATTCATTCCTTGAGACTTGTGACTCATGATCCTGTAACACACATTTAAGTATTAAATGATGTGAAACTACTATACATTAATAGAAAAGTAGTTTTAATTGTCACACTTTCAACCTTCACAAGGGCTATAGGCGTCTAGAAAACAAACTAGAGGGACTTTTAGTCTGATGATATTGCCTACTCAAAACGATTGAGAGATCATCAATTAGTCTTGTTCCTATTTTTTAATGTCTATAAAAGTTGTATTAGGTTGATAGAATATTAGCTGAAAAATATTTTCTTCAAAACAACTTGACTCCACAGAGACCTGAGAGAAAGCAACCATGGTTGTGTAGTCGTAGCACCAAACATGACCGGACAACTATAAACTCCATTATTTACTCACAGCTAGACTTTGAACACGATCTTATTGTATTCCTTAGTCCATCCAATAACCCAATATTTAACAATGAATCTTGTTGTGCTACATTTGTTATAGCCTTTTGAAGCCTCATTGGCGGCCATCTTGGATTTTTCAAAATGCTCTCCAGCAGTTAATTATGTTGCCACAAGGGGGACATGACTCCTGTAATCCAAATAGTGGGAAGATAAACTAACAGTTTATTCTTTCTTAAGGGTGCACCTTATTATTATGCATTACTTTGCCTTGTACAACAATGACAGCAATTCTATGCTTATTGTGAAGTTTATGCATTTGTTTCGTTTTGCAAATAAAGTAACTAAATGTATTCCATATGAGGACTTTTAAAACGAAAAGATATTTTACATAGATTGTCCTGGAATTTGATACATCGGTTGATGTAACCATGAGTTATCAACCCCTAAAAAAATCAAACATTCCAATAATGTGATCTTGTGGACTAATCGAGGTGTGGCTCAGATTTCCAGAAAATGTACAATTCAATCTTCTCAAATGAGCCAACTTTCAGACGAAAATAAACTTCAAAATACAGTTCAACCTAATTAAACAGATTGCTAGAATCAATGTAATGTCGAATTTATTTTTTTTAAATATGCGTCTTGTCATATATATGTAGGTTGATCTGGCGAGATTCTTGAATACCTATACATGGGTCAATTTTCCGAAAATAAACATTTCACCTTCACCAATCTTCTCAAATAACCCACATTTCAGACGAAAATAAAGTTCAAAGTACAGTTCAACCTAACCTAACAGATTGCTGGACTCAATGCAATGCTGAATATACTGGAATTTACTTAGTATTGTAATTATAATTATAATTTTTATATCGGAGCTATAAGCAGAGCTTTCTAAATGTGTAGAGCTGCCAATTGTACAATTTCTGATAATCTGACCCATATATACATCCTACATTAAGGGACGGAACCTCTTTAAATATGCATGAAGGAAACGAATAAACATTTTGTGAATGTGAACTTCTTCAGCTTATGGTGGAGTAGAGTAAAGATAGCAGTGCCGCCAGTTCGCAGCGAGACTGCAGATGGCGCCACAGCTTGTATGCATTATGCTGGCTTGTGCAACCACCAGGTGTCGCATGTGTTCCTGGTGGAGAGGACAACTACAGGTTACGGTTATAAATGTTATGTTACGATGCCCTACGTTAGGAATGTATTAAATAGTGTACAGGGGCCCTATGACAACCAATGTAAATTGAGTCGCGCTCTGTAATAAAAGAAAATTAAAATAAAAAAATGTATGATGTTAGTGCCTACCTGGATGGTATGTACACCTTTTTATATAAAAAAATATTTTACATTTTCTTGGATTTTCACATGTTCCAGTAAACATAACATATTTACAGATTCATTCATTATAGTTCAAAATTTACAAATATACAATTTATGGCTTAGTACTTAGGTCAGCAGCCTAGGTCAGCCGGTCTGTAGCCTAACCATCAACCCTATACCTTGGTACTGTGTACACATGAATAGGCTATTTGCTCTGTGGCCTAAGCCAGTCGCTCTGCGGTGTAAGTCAGTCGCTCTGCGGTGTAAGTCAGTCGCTCTGCGACCTAAGTCAGTATGTCAGCAAACCAAGTTAGTAGGTAAAGAAAATGAATAAAAAGATATACAAAAAACTCTTCAACTCTTCTTAATAAATGGTATGCATTCACTATTTCCATTATTTGCTCTCTGTTGCTGACCAATCACAACGCTCACTACACATTTTAAACATGTGTAACACATTCTACGCTATGTAAACACAAGGAATCCTGCTGTTGTTATGTATAACCCCTGATGAAGGCCCGAGTTGGGCCAAACCGCGTTGGGTATAGGAATGAACTAAGTACTTCAAAACACGTGATGGAGTGATATTTATTGGGGTTTCCATACCTTATATCATCTAAAGAAAATGAATTAACAACTTGTCATAATTCTAGTATTCTATCTCAACTTACTCTCTTCTCTCACTTCTCCTATAGTCATGTTATGTTGTAAATATGAAAGAACTACTATACTCATCCTCCTTGTATCAATTCATTGCACCATCCAATATAAAAGTGAACTTTCACAAATATACAAATAAACAGATTAGAATTTATAAATATGTGGTGCCTTTCACAATGTCCACTTTGCCTATACTTCTATACCTCTTGCTATTATCATTATACAACTTTTATTCAGTAAACTTATACATATACGTGGTATAAATCAAAGAGTAGGCCTAGTACTCCCTCTCCGCTGGAGATCTACCAGGTAGCCCTTAACAAAAGATGTGAATACATAAAATATGGATATTTTAAATAACCAAGTGTGTAGAAGAATTAATCATAATCATAGTCCATGTCCTTTTGATATTAAATAAGAGAGTTTCACAGTTCTTTTCGTTACTACGCATTGTAGTTGCGATTCAATGATGAGTCTTTTTAAAGCTGTCTTGTATGGTGAACTTGGTTCTTCGGTGATGTTTTTGGTCCAAGTCTCATGGTTTGATTAAAATAGTCCTTAACTATATAGTCAGGGAATAATAAAAAAATCTGGGAACAAATTCCTTACCAAACAACTTTTTCACCAATGTGTTGGTAAAGGTGTCTACTAACATATATCAAAACATTTAAACTCAACTCCCGTAGGAGAACCCGTGACAACTGAAAATAAAAATGGCCGCCACTAAAATTCTGAAACTCCATAACTTGGAGTAGAATCAACATATAATCAAGTGTAAATACACTTTTTCTAGGTTTTAAGGCATGGGGAATCCATTGGAACATGAAAAATGTTGATACAGACAATATTTAGCAAGTTAATCTACTGATACTGGGAAAAAATGAACAAAAGATGCTAAAAATATCCCCCCGAATGTACCCTCTGAAGTAAAAAATCTATACTTCATAACTTGGGGTAGAATAAATATGTAATCAAGTGTGAATGCTTTTTTTCTATGTTTTAAGGCATGGGAAATCCATTGAAATATTAATAAATTCAATATAGACAATATTTAGCAAGTTATTCTATTAATACTGAGAAGAAAAAACAACAAAATACTGTGAAATAAAGTGAAAAATCTTATTCAGATTTATGGAAGCATTCATGATCAATGACATTAGAAAACATATTTCTGCAGTCCAAACTGTAATGCAAATGTTTTTAATCATAATAAATGACATGACATGTGATACCTGAAATAAAGAAAAAAAGGCAAGTTGTCTATCTGAACTTCCATCCCAGGTTCCCTGGAGGAAGGTGAACACCTTTCCAAGTTCTTATTAACAGCAGAAGTAGGTGGTAGTATTTGTGATCTGTGAATTCACAGTAATTATATTGCTTCTCTAGCTCTATTATTGGAAAACATCTAAGCTTTCTTTTGTAATTCAGGCATGGTGGAAATGTCTAAGAAAAATCCCTTTTTCATGCCCAAAATACTTTGTCAATGTAAAAGAAGCAGTCATGCAGGATCCTTGTTTCAACTTAGTTGGGTCATATCCTTAGTGCTAGGATTGTCATATTCATCACACAAACAAATTTTTAAAATGACCTGTTTTTTGTCCTATTGGCTATGGTGATATCTAGATCAAAGTATCTCAATCTATGAGCCCATGAACATTTCCTGTAGACCTTGTACAACCAGTTTTTTATGTCTAAACAGTACCTGCCAAGGTAGACTCCTTAGCTTCTTGGAGTAAAATGGTTTTACACAGTGCATGAAGGTAGTAACATGGCTCAAAACCCAATGTTTCCACCAAGTTTACCAGTGATCCTGATGCATTGAAACAAGTTGGGGATCCATTGACATTGAATGACCTATAATTCTAATTTCAAATTACCCTCTGAGGGTTTTTATCACATCCTTTTTCATGTAATGTCTGGGACAGTTTACCCATTCCTTGACTCCAGAATATGCTTCTCTACTCTTTGTGCCTCATCAACATTGGGGAGCAACATTTGTGGGATGTTACACCAGTAGCAATAGTTATCAAGGTCTGGTATTAGCTGAAGGGGTTTCTGTCCATGAAGATATGAAGAAGTGCTATTCTCTATCTTCTCACTTTATTGGTCTGATATATTCTAATGATGGTCACCTGTATAATGAACAGAAGAATGTTGATTTTACCATATACAGGCAAAAGTTTTAACAGCTCAGGTTTCCCTCTTGCCATGCCTCCATTTGATTTCAATGAACAGATATAAGATATAAGTACATAATAGTACATGCTCAATTAGAAGGGCAGTTGATGCAGCCCGTGACTGATTACTCCATCAAACAATGTGAAAAAAACTTTTAGAATTCATCATACACACTGGCCATACAGAAGTATATTCATTTCTTTGTTCTAATTTACTCATGTGACACTTATCAAATTGATAGGCCTGTGAACCGTGTAGGAAGGAGCTCACTGCTCCTCTCGACCTACACAACCAGCCCAACAACAACACTAATATTCTGGAGAGGCAACTGGAATTTGTTTCACATAGCTGATGCAGTAAAGGATGGAAGCATCTCTGATATGGAATACAAGTCTATTTCTTTTTGCCAAATATGCTAAGCATACTAAAGATTTCTTCACATTTTAACAATATCTTCGTAGTTTGAGAACAAAGATTCTTTTTTCTTGGCCAAGAGCAGTGCCTCAGAACCTCAGAATATATATATATAAAACATCAGAATACATAGTTTCTCCTGCTGTGATTGACCCCTTCAATCCATATTTCTGTAGGATTTATGTATTGAATTAAATTAGTATCATAGCTTTCACATTACTGTGAGTGACATTCAGAGGCAATTTCATCAGCTGGGTATAGGAGGGCTCTTCATCATCTTGCTGGTTGTCTCAGTAAGTTAGGAGCTACATTCTCTTGAATTGGCATATCCTTCAATCATGCACACCACAGCATTAAGTGATGCATATATATCTTTCTGAGCCACCCTCTAAATGATGGCTGCCATCCCATGAAGAAGTCCATATGTGTGCAGAAACAATCAAGGTACAAAATAATTCACAATTATCTGTCACTGATTAAAAAATGCACAGCAACTGAACTCTGAGAACCAAAGTGTGAAGGGATTGGAAAAACATTGGAAGAAAGAATCTAGAATAGCAGAACTTCAGACCATTTTTATCCATGTGGTAGTAGACTATGATATAAAATCAGGTATTTTGGGGCAGGAGAAAAGGCGTTGTTTATCTTCAATTTTCCTTGAATGTTTGTATAGCAAAAGTAAGTTTATACGTTTACCAATGGCAGAGCTTCCCAAAAGTATATAGAGAAAGCTGGATAAGATTCTCCAATACATTCAAAGGCAACAATTCCGAACTATATCTCCTCCTGGCCCTGAACACCTAGTACAAAATTATTCACTCCAAATGCAGAAGTTTCATCTCTTCTTCCAGAAAGTTAAAATTAACCTGGAAGTCCTCCAGCTTCTGGCTATTGCAATGCTGATGATGCAAACAGCTCACTTGCTAATGATGAAAGTAGGAAAGGCATGACAGCTGTCTTACACTATAAACAAATTGACTCTTTTTGGTCCTCATTTGGTTTTATTTTGGTCCTTATCAAGTCGCACTTAAAACCATCAAAAGCATTTGCATTACAGTTTGAACTGCAGAAATATATTCCTAATCCTCTTGGTCACAAATGCCTTCATGAACCTGAATTAGTTTTTTTTAAATAGAGTATATTTGGGAGGATTTCTTTAGGGTCTTTTATTAATTTGTTCTTATTATCAGTAGATTAACTTGCTAAATATTGTTCAGAAGTTCAGATAGATAGACAACTTGCCTTTTTTCTTCATTTCAGGCATCACAATACCTGCAGAAATATCTTTCCTAATGTCATTCATCATGAATGCCTTCATAAATCCAATTTAGATTTTCCCCTTTAATTGACAGTTTTTTGTTGTTTTCTTCTTCTCAGTATTAGTAGACTAACTTGCTAAATATTATCCATATTGAATTTATTCATATTCCAATGGATTCTCCATGCCTTAAAACATAGGAAAAGTGCATTCACACTTGATTACATGTTTATTCTAGCCCAAGTTATGAAGTATAGATTTTTTACTTC